>PVJA010004285.1:0-87441 GCA_004027025.1 Myocastor coypus
AAAAATTTTATTTTATTTTTTTTCTTTCTTGTTTCAGAACCTTTATTTGTCTATTCACTCATTTTCACGGCCAGCTCAGCCCGCCCCGAGGGCAGGGCTGGCGCAGCATGTGGTGCCGGGGGATCGAACTGCGGTCCCTGAAGCCGCCCAAGCTTTCCCAAGCAGGCGCTTTAGACCACTGAGCCATCCCGCCGGGCCCATAGCTTGCATTTCTTATTGGTACACGTGCGCGTTTCATGCAGATCGCATGCCTCGTGGGGACTCGGGGCTTGCGTGGAACACTTCCCAGGCCTTCTGTCATCCCCGCCTCTTTCCTCCCACTCGTTTTCCGCCATCTCTTGATCCATTCCCCGTCTGTAAAAGACCTGCCTGTCTACTTCTTGAGTCTATTTTTTGTCTTTATTTACACTTTGGCAGAGAAATCATGTGATAGTTAGGCCTATTAGTCTAATTTATTTCACTTTGGATGCCGGTCTCAGGGTGCATCCATTTTTCTACAAACAACTCAAGTTTGTCCTGCATTTTGGCAGAGCAGTGAGCAATTCTGTGTACTTACCACAGTGCATCTACCTCTTAACCTGTCAATAGATGTATAGGCAACTTCCAAGACTCAGTTATTATGAATTGTGCTGCTATAACTAGGGATGTGTGTGTCACTATCATGTGATGTTTTAACTTTTAGGAGGATTCCTAGAAGGGGAATAGTTGTGCCAAATGGCATTTCTAGCTTTGGTTTTTTGAAATATCTTTGTTTGGATTTCATTTCTTTACTTTCTTTCTTTCTTTCTTTCTTTCTTCCTTCCTTCCTTTCCTTCTTTGTATTTTAGGGAAGTATCAATATTATATCATGTTATATATATACTTTTTCATATTTGTGTGTGTGCATGTGTGAGTAAAAGACAAGGAAGAACTAATATAAAGTCAATAGAAAATGGAAATATACTTTTCAAAGTTTCTAATACTAGGAGGATGTATCATGCCATGTCTTATAAATATATTATAAATCAAGGTAATAGTATAAATTATAAAATAAAAATAAAAATTAAACAATATTCAGAAAATTAATTAAATTAATTCAAAATTAAATTAAACATTTCAAAATAATATTCAAAAATTAAAATTAAGTTGTGCATCTAACTAATAGGCCAGAATGAGTATATCATTCGTATGAATCTGTGATCCATTCAGAGTACTTACATAGTATTTGATTAGGTTAATATACACAAAATATCAACTAAGAAAAATTTTTCATGATGGTAAAGAATTACTAAAAATAAAACATAACAAGAAGACTGGAATAGCAAATGTATGACCAGCACTTCTAACAGTTTGGGGTAGGATATCACACCAAGTTGTAGTATGTGGTGGATGTGGACAGTGCCCATGACACTTACTGATGGCCAGGCGTCACTTGTGGGACTGAGCTACTGCTATTTCCTTGTGTAGCCCCAGACAGAACCATGAGCCATCGGGTGCAGGAGAAGTCCATTTGTAGAGTATGCTGATGGAAATATTTTGCAGCTGTATACAACAGAATAGTTGAAAGACTGCCGCTGTCTATCTTTTTGTCTCCTCTGTTTGTTTGCCCTATTTGGTGGGTTCTTTCCCTTCGCGTTCATGGAGCTGTGCTCATTTTGCTCCCTCTCTACAATGCCTTTTAGTAAACTGTGTACGGTTGACTTTGTTGTCTCGAAATTCTTCAGTTGTTGTTTGTCCTGGAAGTATTTCACTTCTCCATTAAACTTGAAAAAGAGTTTTGCAGGGCATATCAGTCTGGGTTAGAATTTGCTTTCCTGTAGGACTTGAAGTACTTTGCTCCATGCTCTGCTTGATTTGATGGTTTGTGAAGAGAAATCTGCCATTATTCTGATGGGTTTTCCTTTATATGTGATCTGCTTCTTTTCTCTAGTGACTTTTATTTTTTTTAATCAATTAATTAATTTTTTTTTTTTTTTGTCTTTTTGAGACAGGGTCTCGCTATGCAGTTTAGGCTGACCTTGAGCTCACTTTTGTAGCCCAGGCTGGTCTCGAACTCGCACCAATCCTCCTGCCTCAGCCTCCCGAATGCTGGGATTACAGGCGTGAGCCACCACACCCAGCTCTAGTGACTTTTAGTATGCTGTTCCTGGCTGGATTTCTGAGATCTTGATTATTATATGACTGTTGTGGTTTTAACTGGGTTGATATTATTCGAAGTTCTATATGCTTCGGTTACCTGAATGTGAAGTTGTTTCCCCATATTTGGGGAGTTTTCTATTCTATTCTATTCTATTCTTTTTTTTTTTTTTCAGGACCAGGATTGAACTCAGGCCCTTGCACTTGCCAGGCAAGCACTTATTCTACTGAGCTATTTCCCCAGCCCTTAAATTTTCTGCTATTACTTCTGCCCATATTCTTTTTATATCATTTGTATTAACCCCTTCTTTCTCATTGATGCCTATTAGTCTCATGTTGTTCATCTTTGCATCATCTTGCAGATGTTGAATGATTTTTTTCTGCATCCTACTTGTTTTTAAGAGATCTTTTCTTACTTTTTCACTAGTTGGAAAGGTGTCTTCAAGGTCTGAAAATCTATTTTCACTTTCATTGAAACGGTTTTGTCAGCTTGTGATTGAGGCTTTAATTTCCTGCATAGCACTTTGAATCTGTATCATGCATTCTGTTTTTTTCTTAAATTGCTCAATGAGGGATTTCATCATTTTTATATTCTGCTTTATTTTTTTATCTATGTCTTCTTTAGGAGCATTTAGTACTTCCTTCATTAGAGCTATTATTTCTTTTTTTATATGCAGAAATTATTTGATCTGATTTCCTTTATACCTTTCTGCAGTTATTTCTTTATTTTGGGTGCTATTATTTCAGAGATTTCGGGTGTGTGATTTACAATTTATTCTATGCTATTGCCTCCTGCATGTGTTTTGGGTGGGCTTGGGGCCTGAGAGCACATTTTGCTCCCTCCTTTTGTCGTTTTGTATAGCCCTGGCTTCTGACCTTTGGTGTAGAGCTTAGGTAGAGCTCTTACCTTAGCACCAGATCTGGACCTACCAAGTTAAAACTCTTCTAGGTGGGTGTGGCTTGGGTCAGGCTGCTCTGCTCATTTCTCCCTGCTGTAGCCTTTGGAAGTGAACCCACTATGCCACGCTGGCAGGTGTTCTGCTCCTGGATCACCAGGTATGTCTTGCCTCTAACCTCTCTACAGGGAGCTCTGCTGCAGGGTTTCACACAAGGCCTGTCTGGTGAAGGATGTTCTACACACAAGCCTGGCCTGGGTGCTGGCTGTAGTGAAGATCTGGAGTGCCCTGGGCAGTCCCGCTCACCTACTGGGCCTTAGTGTTAGCTGGAGTGTTTTCTGCATCTATTGAGATGACTGTCCTTGCTTTTATTTATATGAAGTATCAAATTTATTGATCTGTATATGTTGAGCCACTTTCACTGAAACAAATCAAGTAAATTTAAAAAATCAGCAAAAAAATACCTGAACCATAACTTTGAACAAATGCACTTATTAGCTACCTACAGTATTCTACATGATCAAAATAGAGCACACATTCCTCTCAGCAGCACAAAAACATCTTTAAAATCAGCCATGTAATCGTCCATAAAACCTTCTGAGATAAGTACGGAATAACTGGAATCAACCCCATGTATGTTATGTGCACAATACTTCTTGGCTTCTGGTTTCCTCCCCTCTCTCCCTCTCCCATCTCTCGCTCCCTTTATTTTAAGCTCACAAGTGTCTTTGTGAACATATTTTTTTGCTTTAGCCACAATTCTCTTCCTACTATTTTGGTCACACTGAAATAATTGGCTTGTTTGTGACAGGAGCTCCCGTTGTCATGGAAACAAAGAGTAGCACACACTGAGTTCTGTGGCAAGGAGAAAGAAGGACCCCTGAAGAGCACAACCTTCAGGAATAGCAGTAGGTGAAATCAGTATTTATTAATGATCCCATGCTAATTTGGGAAATAATCCCCCACTTCCTAATGTTGTAATGTTCAGGAATTCATCAATGCAATATTTAGCTAATTCAAGGTCATTTTCAGTTAAGGTCATTTCATTATTAATTTTTTAAAAATGCAGTACAGTGTCTACAGGGTCTCCCTATTCAGAGCAGACTCATAGTGATTCTCCTATCTTCAGTGTCCAAAGCTCTGGGATTGTAGGTACACGCCACCACGCCCAGTCTCGGTCACTGTCTCAGTGGGAGCTGAGGGCAAGGCCGGCACAGCAGGCTGGGAATTCAAGGTCATTTCATAGCAGGAGTTACTTTTTTTTGTTTAAGTATAACATTCAATTTATTATTTCCTTCTCAAGAGAGTTTTATTCAGTCCATTAAGACCCAGCTTCCGGGGCCAATGAGATAGTTTAGTGGTCTAATGCACTTGATTAGGCAAGCTTAGGCAACTGCAGGGACCACGGTTTGACTCCCGGCACCACATGCTGCACCAGCCCCATCCCCAGGGCTGGCTGAGCCAGCCATAACATAAAGACCCAGCTCCCTTACATGGGCTTTGGTGGAGGTCGTGGGGCAGCACCAGCAGGTCTAAATCAGGGTGGAGGTGCTTGGTCCTCATGTGCGCTTCACAAGATTGATATCTGACCACGTTGCTGCGAGTGGCACAGCTCATCCAGTAGGGCAGCTTCACAAACAGCTTGGGAAGCACGTAACCGTCGAAGACACTCACTTCAGAAGTATCCCTGATGGCACGGCCTCCGCTGTGCTCCTAATGACAAACTTCTTCATGGCCTTAGGCTGCACATGGCTGCGGCCCTTTCTGGCATGACTGTTGTTTCTTCTCTTTTTAATATCTTGGAAAGGCGCACCCAAAAGAGGACATAGCAGACATTCCTAACCCTAAGCCCTGACACTCAGAAGAGGAGAGCAATGTGCAGAGCACTGATGTACACAAGAAGAAAAAATGCCCTGCCCTTTTACAGCCTCCCGACTGGTTGATGGACTATCAATTACTAAGGGAAATAAAAACCAAACAATCAAACAAAAAATTCATTTACTGACCCAAACCAAAGAAACAACTAACTTGAAATTATAATTTTATGTTCTTTCAAGTACAGGAAATATATAAAGAATATGGCCATTTAAGTAAGCAGTAGCAGCTAAAGATTTTCCGGTGAGAATTAGCTACAGACGATTGGGAGGAATATATGGTCTGTTCTTTTTTAAATTTTTAATGCATTTGGTACAGGGTCTTGCCATGTAGTTTGGACTCACAGTGATCCTCTTGTCTCAGCCTCCCCAGCCCTGGGATTATAGGTGTGTGCCACCGTGCCTGGTCTTGGTGGTTGGCTTGCGGTGGGGCTGGCGCAGCTTGTGGTGCTGGGGACCAAAGCCAGGTCCTTGGTATTCTTTTTCTTTTTCCTAGTTTGGTAGATAAAGCTTAGGGCCTACAAATACTAGGCAAGCACTCTACCACTAAATTCTGTTTCCAGCAGAAATAAATATCCTTGATTTCAGGGAAATACATAGCTAAATGTCTTCCAGAAATGAGATAAGCTGTCAACAGAGTTATTTATAATACATTAGAATTTTCCATTTAGGGGTGAACTCTGGTGGATGTCTACCTCCTGTTTTATTTATTTTTATCTCCAAATTTACCCATATATGGTAGGTTTTGGGGTAAAGACACTTCTTTAATCCTTATTTGTGTGATGAGATATTTCTTCTTCATATTTTAGGGAAGGATGTACAGGGTGTTGAGGGTCTCACTACGTAGACGGGGCTCATAGTGATCCGCCCGTTTACAGCCTCCCAAGAGCTGGGGTTACAGGTGTGTTTCTAATGCGCAGGTCAGGTACGAATTGCTAACTCATATGAATGCAAAAGAGACAATTCTTAAATATATGTATACTCGAGCAGGAGGTTGCCCTGCTGAATATACTCAGAGAGGGTTACGAGCAATGTGGGCTGTAAAGAATTAACCCACACCTGGCTTAGCTTAAGAAGCGGGTCAGGTGGAGCTCGTAAGAGCGCTGGGGTGGCATGTGGATCAGCACTAACCCTTCACCGGTGGCCGGCGGCTGCAGCAGAGCATAGACGCTTGGTCTGGGAAGTTGTGAGGCGCTGACACAACAGGACAGCTGCCGGCAGGGTGGCTCATGCCTAAATGCCTTTCCTGGGATTGGAGTCTGCTTCACTTGAAAAATGAATTAATTGTCAACATGACCTGCTCCCAGTCTGTTCTATTCTGAATGTGGGAAAGCCTTGCTGCCGCTGTACAAGCCCCGCCTCCACCCGCATCTTGTCCCCAGCGATGCTGAGGAGGTACCTCACCCGGTTCTGTAGAACGACTGTGCAGCCCATGAGCGCGGGCGGGTCTGGCCGCTTCCCGGTCTCCTCTTGTTTAGTCAGCTTGACGATCCAGGTCCCCGTTTCACTTCGATTTTTTTTTAAACTTTTAAAAGTCTATTTATTTGCATTTAAAAGAAATCGTTGACAAAGATTAATGGGGGAAATAACCTTTAACTAGTTAGAAAAAAAAGCAAACACTATCAAGACAGATTTCTTTTTCTCAACAGAGACGCTGTCACCAGTATCACTGAAAAAAAGTGACCATTTCTGACTTTTCTAAATACATGGTAATATAATGCACAGTATTTAATCACTTCTGTTCTTTCCTGAATATACAAAAATTAAAATACCAATAAAAATGATCATTTTTTTCTTTAAACATTTCTTACAATTTCAATAGTCTTATTTCATAGTGATATAGTTTGAGGTGTTTTTTTTTTTTTTTTCCATTCACAAGTTAATGAATGCACTCAAAGTGAACTGATGGTCTCAGTTTTCTTTGCTGACAATGCAACTAAAAAGTTGAGGGTGCAGCAACTGACATTTCTGAGGTACAAAATAGATAAGATTCTCAGAAGATTCACGCAGAGAGCTTTGCTAAGCAGATGGCCACACAAGTAGAGCATCTGAGAGTTCTGCCGGCGATGTCAGTGGGGCTCCCAACATCTCTGGAGTCACCTTGAACTCTCATCTTCGGCTTTGTATTTGGCTCTTCCACTTTCACCAGTGACACAAAAGTGACTCAAGTCCCGGAAGGATTCATTATAGTCAAGGCCATACCCAACAAACACAAAGTCTGGCCTGCACCCCACACTTGGAGGGGTCCTTTTCACCAGCAAGCTTGCAACCTTGACCATCTTCGGATTGTACTGCGTAGCCAATGAAAGCAGAGTTGGCCTTGTTTTCCCAGGGTGAATTACATCCTCTGCAATTAAGACGTTCTTTCCGGTTAAAGTTGAAAAATCATCTCCACCAATGACATTTATTTATTTATTTATTTAGTCCTTTTGCGACAGGGTCTCGCTATGCAATTCAGACTGGCTTTGAGCTCGCTTTTGTAGCCCAGGCTGGTCCTCGAACTTGCAACGATCCTCCTGCCTCAGCCTCCCAAGTGCTGGGGTTACAGGCGTGCGCCACCATGCCTGGCCACCCATTACTATTATGTCCCCTGTTGATTTGTCATTACAGTAGCTTTTGAGTCTGGTACAATCTACAGGGATCCAATCACAGGCATGGATGTGTCACAATTTCTACTCAGCGCTTTAATGCAGTCCAGCAGGTCAGTGACGAGTTCATAGTCCCCTTTGAGAACACAGAGGGCTTCAGTGTGATGGCCTCTCCTTCTCGTCTCGAGCAAGCCTTTGGGTCCTGTCTAGAACTAGTCCATGAGGGATACACACCTTCTCCAACTAGACCCCTGTCTACCACCCTGGAATAAACTAAAGCCAAAATATACTAAAGATCTCAAAATTAAAACAGAAAGCCTGAAGCTACTGGAAGAGAAAATACGTAGAAGTGTTCAGGACTTAGGGGTAGGCACAGTGTTCACGCACAGAAGCCAGACTGCATGCGGGATGGTGCACCGAGCGTACAGCGGGCATCTGCTCTTACTGGAAAGCTTTTGCACATCAAAAGAAATCACCCACAGACTGAAAAAAAAAAGACAACCCACAGGGTGGAAAAAAAGCTTTAGACAACTCTCCCTCAGATAGACGAACTTCTGTTAGGAACACATAAATAAAAAAATCAGACCCGTCTTCTTTTCTTGGACTGTGGTCAGCTGGACAGGGTGTCTTATTCCTGAAAAGCTTAGGGTTAGTTAGTGTGAATGTCTGCTGGACTCCATAATGACCCTGGAATGAGTGACATTGTGACTCTGGAGTGAATACATTCATGTGCACGGGAATATGTTGGTGCACAGGTGTGAGTGTGTACTGTTTGCAGTGACTCCGGCTCGACCTTTGTGTCCCTATATTTTTTGTTCCTGGGGGGCGGGGCTTATCATTTGTGCGTTTGGCTTTCTGTCTGTGTCCTCCCTGCCATATTTGGTTGTTACGGCGTCGCCTATGCAGCTCAGTCTCAGTGACCCTCCTGTTCTCAGCCTCTCCAGTGCTGAGATTATAGATGTGCACCCCCGTGCCCACCTCAACTCTGGGGCCCGCTGAGCCACCCTGGGAAGGGAGCTGGCAGGGCATGTGGTGCCTGGGATCGAACTGTGGTTCCTGCATTTGCCTAAGCTTACCTAATCGGGCACTTGGGTCAGCTGAGCTATCTCGCCGGCCCCCCAAAATCTGTTTTTCTTTCTCGTCCTTTTCTCCTCTCTCGACTAGCTTCCCAGAGAATCTCTCTAGTAAAGTTTGTTTTTAACTCCTTTTAGTCAAGATTAGCGGGAGGCCCGAGGGAGGCCCCAGTTCTCCTTTCCATCCTCAGACCCTGACCCTTGCACTGGTTCCTCTTCGCTTCGATTGATTTCCTGTATGTAACCCCAGTTCCACACAGGGACACAGCTCCGCCACGTTTGCCTGGTGCCATCGTGTGGCGGTTGTCAGAAAGGGAGCGCCGAAGCGAATCCAGGCAGGGGGATTCTCCTGGGGACTCAGCAAATTCTGCCACTGTGTTTTCTGGGTTTCCCCTCTAACTTCAGAGCAACCGTCATCATCCTTTTACCTCTCAGAGTGACGGAAGAGCTGAGATGGGTGGAAACGGCTTCACATTTATCCTCGCTAGAAGCTGCCTCCCGCCTCAGACACTCGAGCTGTTCCCTGCTGGCCCGTGGCACCACCTCAGGCTTTCTGTAGTGTTGGCGGACGCTTTCTTTCTTTCTTTTTTTTTTTTTTGTGGGACCAGGGTTCGAACTCACAGCCTTGCACTTGTCAGGCAGGCACTTGTGCCATGGAGCTATCTCCCCTGCCCCAAGTGGAAGCTTTCTTGTCTTAAGCTTTCTTGAGAATTTTATAACTGGCCAAGGATATAGCTCTGTGGCACAAATGCCTGCCTGGCAAGTGCAAGGTCGTGAGTTCGAACCCTGGTCCTGCCAAAAAAAAAAAAAAAAAAAGAATCATAACTTAATATTAGGATAGGAGCATATTCTTAATTAGCTGGGCCACAGCACTGTCCCTGTAGTGTGACTGCTGCAAATCACCCTAGCGTGAAGGAGGAAGACCAGTTCTTCCAGGAGAAAAGCGATGGTCACCTGGAGGCCGCCGTGTACATGGTGCCTTATGGCATTACTTGTCCCTGAGCAATGCATAGTATTGGTCTAGCTGAGGCGCTAGTGGTGGCCTTTGAAGACGGCATGCGTGTTACCCTGGTTCCCCCCACCTGCTGCTCTTTAATGTGAGCTGGGTCCAGATGGGATGAAGAGCCAGTGTCGCACACTGCTGGCTGGGGTCGAGCCTCGGGAAGGAGGCTATGACTTCCCAGGGCTTGAACGATGACGTCTCGGAGCTGAAGCACCAGCCCCAAAATACTAGATACGAACTCAATTGTGTCTTACAGATTATTCCTTGCAAATCCTCTCTGCATATGGCGGGAGTAAATGCAGGCCTCCTGCCTAGCCCAGCTCACAGTGATCACCAACTTCCTGCCGTTCTCAAGTCCCTCCTCCTTCATGACTGACTAAAATCTGGGTTTGGCCCTGGGTCGAGGCCTTTGTTCCAGATAGCCATCACCATGGCTGGACTTGGGACCCCTGGGCTCCCCATAACTATAAATATGCCATAGTGTCTTTATTCTCTCTGTGGATTGCACTGGAAGTGGTAGACTGGAAGTAGCTTGATAGGATTTCAATAACATCCGTGGGACTACAAGTATAAACTTTCTGGATGGACAGGAGGACCAGAAAGGGTTCTCTATAAAGGTACATGTTCCCCGTGGGTCACACCGACAGGCATACAGGACACAAGTTTCTGTGCCTCATGCTTTTTGTGATATTGTGATTTTACCTTTTAAGTCTTCACCCTGTTTAGAAGCATGTCACTCCCAAGTCCCTTAGACTCTCCAAAGTGACAGTGACTTTTTGTGTGCTGCTGAGATGCGTCCTGGCTAGGGCTCCTAGCCAGCGTCTGCATGGGTCAGGCTGTTAAGGCAACCAGCTGAAGGCTGGAGCTCTTAGTTCCACAGACCGCCCCCAAGTCCCGAGGTAGGTCTCAACCTGATTTTCAGAGCTAGGTAGAAAGGGCATTGGGATCGCGCGCCATCTAGTGGCCATCTTAAGAATTAGCTCTTGGAAGTAGAAGCCGATCAAACGTGGAAATACCTTAGCTCTTTTAAAAAATACTAACTGTAAGCAAACTACAAACACTTCTGCACAGCAGAGGAAACAACCAACCAAGCAAAGAAACAAACTAAAGACTGGGGAAAAACTTCCAGATATTCCTCAGAGGACTAGCCTTTGAAATATATAACGGACTCTGAAAAAAATTTAGACCTCCAAAAAACAAACAAACAAACAAACAAAAAACCCAGTCTTAAAATGGGCAACCAAAATGAACAGGCTCTTCCCAGATGAAGAAATGCCAATAAATGCATAAATCACCCCGGCCATTAAAGAATGTAAATGAAAATGACACAAAAACTCCACCTTATTTCTGAAAGAATAGCTATGATGAAGAAATCAAGTCATGACAAATGCGGGTGAGGAAATGGGGAAAAGAGAGCCCATCTGCAGGTTGCTGGGAGTGTGAGCTAGCACAGGCTCTGTGGAAGCCGGCATGGAAATTGCTCAGCAAACAAAAAGTAGAAATGCCAACTGATCCAGCAATCACCCTCCTGGGCATTTTCCTAAAAGTGTTAAAGATGTTATATTATAATGCTACACACATACCCATGTTTATGACAATATAACTCTTAATAGTGAAATCTTGGAAGCAGCCAGTGTGCCCGGCAACATATGAACTGCTATTTGTACACCATAGAGTACTACTCTGCCATGAAGGATAAACTTGAGTCATTTGCAGGGAGATGGGTGTACACTGGATCCCTAAGGTTACGTGAAAACAGCCAGGTGCACAAGCCTAAATACTGCATGGTTTCCTGTAGGGATCTGCTGGTCTCACTGCGATTGACTCTACCTGGGGAGCTATGGTGGCAGGAATAAGAACGGTAGACAAGAAGACGGGCTGGGCTAGATGGCCTGCAGTCTGCCTGATGGAGAGCCAGCTCAATGAAACCTACCTTTATTTCTACCTTTTGCAAAGTTAGTGACACGTGACACAAGGTTGTCTAGTGACTAGTAGTGGCAATGAGCCAGTCAGGATGCTTCTGTCAGGCCTGAGGGAGCTTGTTTGCCCTAGGCACGGAGGCCTAGTCTCGGCTACACACCTTTGACTGATTTCCAGCTTCCGAGGCTCTGTATAGTTTGTCATCTATATGTATCTTTTTTCTCAAAAAAATCATTATGTATTGGAAATATGTACCAATAAAAAATAAGAATTGAAAAAATAATAGCATTAAGTCATAATAGGCATTAAAAAGATAGCAGAATCAGTGTACTGTCTTTGGCAGGGCTGGAGAGAGTCTTGCTAAGATTTTAAAGCAAGACAAATAAGATTTAATATCTTTCTGTAGCTCAATAATCCCTATGGAAATGTAGAGACTGGGCTACAGTTGGCCCTAAGCCATATATCTATGGGTTCCGCATACAGAATTCAGGCGACCTGGATTCCCAAATGTTAGGGCTCCCATGGTGGTGTTTGGATTGAGCCTGTTCAGATTGAGAATTCTCTACAGGAGGCAGTGTGGCAACTGCTTATCCAGACCTGGTGCTGCATCAGGGAGCACGTTGTATCAGTTACTGTTCATCTAGTGAAGATTTCCAGTAGGCAGAGCAACGTCACAGGTGTATGGAAGTACTGTATCATCTCCTAGAGGAATTTGGAGCCACACCCCTACAGATACGAAGGGAGAGCCCGTATTCTTAATCAAGTTAACAGGACCAGTCCTGCATAGGTAGTCACAGAGAAGGGACAGTTCAAAAGTGGTAGTTATTCTACGGTGCTAGGAGCCTGAGGTAGGCAGATCACAAAATCAAGCCCAGGCCCTGGAAGCACAGCAAGGCAGTGGACCTCGTCTAAAGACCTGGACATGTAGCTCAGGATGGAGTCTGTGGGTTCAATCCCAGAACCAGGAAAATAAATGGAAGCCCAGTATCGCAGGTTCCTGCAGGCGGGCCACAGCTCACCCAGCCGTGTTTGCCCGACACCAGAAGGCAGCACTGGGGTCTGGGAGGTGCCTGGGTGGGTAAGGGTACCTATATGGGTGGGGAAGGGGGCACATCTGGCCCTTCCTTGTGCTGCAGTTATCAAAAGAAGAAAAGATGGAAACCAAAGAGCTAAGCATCGATTAGAAAGATGACAATAATCATAGAAAGAAAAGAATTAAAATAGTTGAAGCCGAGGCCAGTGGACTAAAAGCATAGACCGAACCAAGCAAAACAAAAGCATGTGGCATTTTTATGATAAAATTTTTATAAGTAGAAATAAGCTCCAAAATAATGATAACATGTATTACAAATACATAGACCAGGGGCAGTAGTTTGTTATCATTATCGAATATTATAGCTGGTACATAACTGAATGTGCTGTGTTTTGATGCTACTGGTAGTGAAGTGGGATCTTAACACCAGCACCACTGTAGATAGCGGTGGCTCACGGTGGCTCTTACGTTACAATGGGCATGATGTCACCAGGGGACAAGGATGTTTCGCCTGCATCATGATCTTGTCCCGGTGTTAAGTGCAACATTATTATGAGTGGTCTTTTTTTTTTTTTTTTTCTTTTTAAATTTTATTTATTTTTTTTCTTGTTTCAGAACCTTTGTTTGTTTATTCACTCATTTTTTTTATGGCTGGCTCAGCCCGCCCGGAGGGTAGGGCTGGCGCAGCATGTGGTGCTGGGGATCGAACCGCGGTCCCTGAAGCCACCCAAGCCTTCCCATGCAGGCGCTTTAGACCACTGAGCCATCCCGCCAGGCCCCTATTATGAGTGGTCTTGCAGTGGTTGGTTTCTAAATGAAGATCAAGTGTAAGGTAAAATAAAGAGGCCGGAAAGTCACTATCACAGCAGAAGCAGTGAGATGTCTCTGTAACAAAATAAGGAGACAATTCTTTTTGAGTAGGTGCTAGAAAGGGAGTATTCTGTGGCTGTACTTGTCCATATCACTTGTTTAGAAAACTCTTCTAGTATACAGTGTGAATATAATCTGGAAATCTCTTTGTGGGAGTGTTGAAATCCAAAGCCTTTCGAGTGCCGACACGGTCCCCACCAACGTGCAGTTCCATACCATGATGCCCTGTTTCTGGATAGAATGACTAAAACTAGTGGGAATTATTTTTAAAGCAGGGCCAGCTCAGCGCGGGGATGCTTGCCTGCCCCTGTACCATGCTTGTACATTGTTTAAAATGATGTGCAGGCTTTGTGTACAAGGTGTGTGTGAAAGATAAATGACTTTTACATTTAGACTTGGATCTCACCCTAAAGACACATCATTATTTAAATGAAAACCCTTTAGAATCTGAGGAAATCTGAGACCTAAAGTACTTCTAGCCCAAGCATATCTGATAAGGGATGCTCAATGTATAGGTAACATGAGACTTATATGAACTGGAATCTGAGTTATGACCCACACCAGATGAATTAATTTTCCTTACAAAACCTTCAAGGGCATCTGCTACTCTTCCTTAGTCCCACATTACCAAGCATCACTTTAGCAATATGGCAACAAGATGATTTCTATATTAGAGTCCAAAATTCATATAGTCACTTCTGGCTGAACTGGATCAGCTGCTTCAGTACCGATCAATCATTTAGCTCCTGATAAAAAATAGTCACACTAGCTGTTTGACAGACGTCTTTTTAATGGTTTACTTTAAAACAAATAATCTCAGTAAAAGAGAGCAAGTGGAATTACATGGTAGCTTAAAAGACATATGATAATCCTGATTTATTTGTTTTCAGGAAACAGACAATTGCATTGTTGTACATGACTTTTAGGATTGCTCACTGAAACGCACATAATTATATTAAATTAAAGTCTCTCTTACATAAAGACAACCAGGTTATTTAAGGCAAAAAAAAAAAAAAAAAAAAAAAAGTCAGCTTCTGGGGAGATAATATAGTCGCGCTATTTCCTTAATCTGTTCAGATGCAAGATCCTTTGATTTAACTGCCAAGTGTTCTTCCCTGCTTATGGTTTTGCTGTGCAAATGGCTGTGAGCCTTTCTCACCGGGTGCCTGACTTCCTCCTCTCGACCTCTTCCTTCTCTCTATTAAATGTGTTTGGCTTTTAAGTTAAGAACCCCGAGCGGAACCACTACATCCATGAGAGGTGATGAAAGCACCTTGGAACGAGAGATAGGGAGAATAGCTTCCTGGAGACAAAGCTTGCAGTCCACAGGTGTTAATCTAGTGGAACAAATGCGAATGTGACGTCAGACATAGAACAATGCCGAGGGAACCTCAAACACGGGGGATTTGTGGTGAAGTAAGTCCTCGCCTCCTTCTCCCTGCGTGTTGAAGGGTGCAGACAAATGAACTGAGAGAGCCCAGGGCCACTCAGCGCTCTGCAAAATTGTGCTTCAAGACACCATTTGGATCGACCAATGGGACTTTGCTAAGTGTGAATGGGACACCCTTTTCGTTTCCACAGAGACGGACACAAATAGAACTTTACAGTTTTCTCACCATCTCTTACTACCCGAGAGGCTTTGTGCTAGGGTGAGATAGAAATGCCCATGGCTTCAACAGACGCATGCTTTCCTCAGCACGCCTGTCACATTCTGCTATGACTAAGACCTCAGGGAAGGGAGGGGACTTCATTTCTGAATAAATTTTCCATCTCCAGCGATGCTGTGTGAACTACGCTATTTGAGGTCTAGTGAGGCCTCCCCGGGGGGGTTGGGGAAGTCCCCAATACATTCAGAATTCCTGCTGCCAGTGGGATTTGACCCGAGATAGAAAATGTCCAAGAATCAGAGCTACCTGAAAGTTGTTACCTCCTTCCTCTTTATTGGCTAATATTTGAAGAGACCTGCCAAGCATGGGGGAGGGGTCTGGGGGAGGGGTCTGGCTTCAGGTATGTGCATGTGTGCATATGTGCGCATGTGTGTGTGCGCGTGCATGCATGTGTGTTTATGTAAAAAATTTCTTTGGGAGGGTATATTACAAGTTCAGCTTGAGTAGAGACGGGCAGATGAGACTGCATTTACGAACTGGCTAACTTCTGTGCTTGGAGATTGAAAGCAACTAATTGCTTTGCGAAAGCGTTTTAAGTGGAGTGCCTTCAGTACACAAGACGGGGGCAGTTCTGAATGATACACTCCGGGGGCATGAGACAGAATCCGAGAGAGGAAGAGGATGTGTTGAAAATTGCAGTTTAGCCAAAGGGACAAATATTTTAGAAGGCTGAGAAGCTCATTGTAGGTAGAGAGGATGGTGGGTCTCCTTGGGGGTGGAGGCTGCTTAAGGCCTAGTGAAATTCTAAGCAAAACATTGACTGAGTTGGGAGAGAGCTGGGGCGACCTGGTGCCTCCCAGGGCCCCCCTTTTTTGAGCAGGAGGACACTGTCTGTTGCTTCTTCCTGGCTGCTGGACATGTTTTTCTGGTGGCAACTGTAATGCTTCCTACAGCAAAAGCTCTTCTTTTCTTGAGGTTTTTTTTTTTTTTTTTTGTGGCTGAGGTTTAGCTGAATTGAAATGCTATCTTTTCTCGCCTTTCTTGTTCACATGCCCTCAATCTGATGTTCTGATGTATCTTTTTTTTTGTCTTTTTGAGACAAGGTCTTACTATGTTGTTTAGGCTGGCCTTTAGCTCACTTTTGTAGCCCAGGCTGGTCTCGGACTCACACTAATCCTCCTGCCTCCCAAATGCTGGGATTACAGGCATGCGCCACCCTGCCCAGCTCAATTTGATGTTTTGTTTTAATTTTTAAGACAAGGTCTCACTTCATAGTCCAGGCTGGCCTTGAACTCACTGTGTAGTGCAGGCTGACCCTGAATTCAGAGCGATCCTCCTGCCTCAGCTTCAAGAGTGCTGCAGTTACAGGCATGGGCTACCAAATTTGGTCCAAATTCTGATATTCTGAGATAGCAAGGTGGACAGCTATCAAGCAGCCAGGGTTGCTTGTTTATGAGAAATACAGTTTTTGTTTTTCCTTGGTCTTTTTGTTTGTTTGTTTGTTTTGTGGGACCAGAGTTCGAACTCACAACCTTGCACTTGCCCAGAGGGCACTTGTGCCTCGGAGCTATCTCCCCAGCCCCTTCCTTGGTCTTTTTGCTTCTATGATATATTCAGTGTTTGGACTGGCAGACCTTGCCAGTGCTGTCTGGCTTTTGATTAGAAACATTTATACCAGGGAATAGACCCAGTAAGTTCAGTATTGGGGCAACTTTCTTAGGAAGAATAGAAAGGGTTCACTATAGTATAAAAAGTAAAGGAACTTTAGTTTTAGCCTTTTGGATGCAAAATGCATGACATAATAGTAAAAGACATTCAGGGTATATTAAAAAATAAATACTTTGCAAAATCTCTGTCTGTATATAAGAATAGGGGATGTACAGGTAGTTGAATTCTCTACCAAGTATCATTTTCTAAAAAAAAAAAAAAAAAATCTAGTTCTTTCGTTTTGGTTTCTCTCCACTTCCGTCACAGAGGGGGAGTTGTGTTCTGAGCTTTGCCTATTCTGGGTTTGTGTCTGGATTGTCGCCAGGCTTCCCCTGCCCAACTCTGTCCCTCTTCAGTATCCCTTTCGCCAGAGTGCCACCTGTATGCTGGGGCAGGCAGACTCACCCGTGCCCCTCATGGGGCAGGGTGGGGTGAGCCTGAAGTCTCGGCCCTGCAGAGACACCAGCCTGGTCACACTGGCATTTTCCCACACTTGTCCAGAAGGTGACTATGCTCAGAACTGGCCATGGCATGAGAAACTACATCTCTGCACAGTCCAATAGGTCCAGCAGTCTATGTGCCTCCTGGCCCCGAATCCTATCATCTGCACATTTTCTCATTGGAAAAGATTCTTGTCATAAAGGACAACACAGACATGATGTGCAAAACTCCCTGCCACAGCTCTGTGTCACCAAGAGCAGACGAAGGGACATCCAAATGACACCAAGAATAAAGTGACCGAGTGGGAATGGGCTGGCAGACGGACACATCTTGAAAGAAGCAGCCGTCTCTGTTACTCCCAAATTCTGCTTTACTTGATAACACTGTTAGCAGCGGTTGATAGCCATTATGTTTAAATATACATTATGACCTAATTGTGAAAACGTATTTTGTATGTAGTCACAAAGCAGAGTTGCCTGAAATGGAAGGACTTGTTCCTACATTTGCACATAGAAGAGAGTCCAGTCTTCTAAGTGATCGAATCCTGACATTTTCACACACCCTGTAATATTAGCAATGCTTGGCATCTCAGGCTTTTAAACTCAAGGTACGTTACTAAATGCGAGTATTGACGCGCCTTTGCGTCTCAGCCATCCCTAAACATGCATTTTCATGCAATTAAAAGGTAACAGGCTTAGAAACTGCCTTTCACGTTCTTCCTGATTCTTGCAATTTCAACTTTTCAGAAGGGCTTTCAAAATAGTTCATGCAGTGATATGTATGGCTAAAGGAACCACTAAGTTTCGAAAGAAAACGAAGAACTTATTTCAGTTTGACGTGGGGCAAGCTGAGGGCGTCTGAACTTTCACCTGCCTTACAAATGCTCTGAGATGATCGGGATCTTCCAGTCCTGAGAGAGTCTGCTGCAAACGCAGCTTCCTTGGCGGGCTGCGGGGTGCCATCGAAGGTGTCTGTCTCTGTCTCTTCGGCACACACCTCTTCGTCAGTTATGAATAACTTGGATTCTCTCCATTTGGGGTAAAAATCCTGGCTGCCTCTGGGGCCACTTGAGTCACTCCCCGAAAGCTGCAAGTTCAGCTCCTCTGTCGACCTGATGAGGTTTTGTACTGACAGAGACTTGCCGAGGTCCTTGGACACCGTGGGGAGCACAGACATGAGAGTTTCTCCTCCGGCGTCGAAGCTTTTCCTCAGAGCACGGTCCTTGGCCAGGTTGGACTGCACAACCTGAACGTTTTCCTTGGAGGAAACAAGGCAGGTGGTGACGTCAGCAATGCTTTCTTGTAAGCCCGTGGGGTTTGGGTGCGAAGTCTCTGGCCTGGGCAGATGCTTGATAGCTGGGAGAGGAGGGGGGATCTGTAAAGTTGTTGGGGCGGCCGGCTTGGGCACGGCAGTTATTTGGTTTGCAAGGCTGTTGGGCGCCACCGCGGAGCCCTCGCTCTGACTCATGGGCGCCGGAGCCACCTGGCCGTGCATGGTGGGGCTGAGCGCGTAGAAAGTCTGGGCGCTGAACTCGTTGGGCGTCAGGATGAACTGCAGCCCCCGTGAGATGTTGGCACTGGCCGATCTGGTCAGGCAGCCGCTGTTCTGAGTGGAGCTGGACAGGTCCTTGCTGTCCACCGGGCTTTGATAGTCGGACGTCTGTTCACATTCAAAAGGCGGAATCTGGAAGGAAGCCAGCGTGAGTGCGGAGGCGGGGCCTTTGCGGAGGACCTGCTGGTAGATGTCCAGCAGGCAGTCCAGCTTGGCCTCAATGGACTGGACCTAGAGGGCAGAGCGCAGACACACAAGGAAGAACTGATTTCAGTGGGGAAAAAAAATGGATGACGGCGTGTGCGTACAATTGAAAAAATAATGAGTATAAATGACAAGGCGGCTCTGGCTCCTGCGGAAGGTGACAGCTGTCGTGAGGCCAGAGGAGGGGACAGGGGAGACGGGTCCCTAGGCTTCAGTGCCACCTCCTCTGCCACACCTCCTTCAGCTTCTTAAAATGGGCATTGATGCTCTGAGAAGTTGAATCGGCATAGCAAAGGCAGCTGGCCGTCACCCCAAATCACTTTTCCAGCCTGTACCTTTCTGGGACTGTGCTGGATTTTAGTAGGGAACTTATTAGACATGAAATGCAGGCTGTGGGTCCACCTGGGTGAGTCTGAACTTAACACTAAAGATGTAACTTGCTTCAGAAAACTTGGAATGTTCATGATTCCACGGAGGGAACGACTTGATTTCTAAAAGACTGTATTTGTTTCAGAAGGGACAGCCTCATCGTGAACAAATACCCAGTGCTTGTCATACTTATGATAGGGTTTTTTTTTTTGTCTTTATTCTTTCTTTCTTTTTTTTTTTTTTTTTTAATGTACTTGGTACAGGGTCTTGCTATGCAGCTTGGACTTCTAGTGACCCTCCTGTCTCAGCCTCCCCGGCACTCGGATCACAGGCATGTGCTACCATGCCTGGACTTGGTTGCAGGCACAGCGCAGCATGTGGGACCAGGGATCGAACCCTGGTCCCTGGGCTCGTCTAAGCAGGTGCTTAGTCCACTGAGCCGTCTCTCTAGCCCTTGTCTTCTAAAAGAGATGGCCTGAGAGAGAGAGAGAGAAAGAGACAGTGCCAATAACCAAACACAAATGAAATACATATTGTTCCTCTTTTACTATTGGAAATCCATAGCTGCTCCCTCTGGAGGATTTCCTAAGGAGATCAAACTTTCTGTTGTGTAAGTGGCGCTGTGTTGGTGGTGTCTTTAGGATGCCATACACATATGAGGAAGATTTAATCTCACTCAGCCTTTTCCTCTTACTCCTTTAAGACATACTAACCAGGGATGCAATATAGCAGCAAATTCTTTAATTTTTTTCTCTTTTCTTTTTAATTTTTTGGGCTGGTGAGATGGATGGTTCAGTGGTCTAAAGCACCTGCTTAGGCAAGCTTAGGCAACCTCAGGGACCACAGTTTGATCCCCAGCACTACATGCTGTGCCAGCCCCACCCCCAGGGCAGGCTGAGCTAGCGATAACATAAATAAATAAATACATATTTTTTAAAAGTTATCTTTTTAAGTTTTTGACCAATGGTGCATGCTTTTGCCTGTAATCTGAGCAACTGATTTTAAGACAGCAATATGCAGTATGACATCTCTCTGTTGAATTACTGTAATGTTTAGGGACATTCTGCATGATCTTTAATTTTTTTGGTTCTTATTATTTTTTATTCTTTCAAAAGAAGAAAGATTGAAGAAATAAGAAAAGCCTTAATCATTGAGACAGACCCACTTACTTGCAACTAACTTTAAATAAAAACAACCCAGCTAGCACGCCACCGAGGGCCCTGCTCCCTGGACCGCACCTGCTTTTCAACCTTGACTACCCGGCCGAGCATGCTGACGTCATCGGTGGCCTCCTGCTCCGCGGTGATTTTCTCCCGGCTCTTCTTATCCGAGGTGATCTGCCCCTTTCCAAGAATTTGATCAACACTAACGGAGAAAGAGGACATCTGATTCATAAGCTGAAGACTCAGGTTACCTTGGCCGGGGTAAAGCATTTTGCAAAGACAAAGTAAGTATCTTTAATTGACTAAGGATGAAAAACAGGCGAGTGGCTTCCCCCCGGCTCACACCTAGGATGCATTTTTTCAGAATTCTGGTGCCACGATGGATACACTCGAGGATGGTCTTCTGGAGCCAAAGCTGTCCTAGATATTCAGTGCAGAGCAGGCAGTTCTGAATTCAACCTCTTCAAAAGGTGACAAAGTTAGCACGGTAATAATTTTGCATCAGTAGAGTACATTACGCAGTGGACATAGTGGGTATGTGATATGTGGATGA
The DNA here is from genome assembly GCA_004027025.1 of Myocastor coypus. Taxonomy (NCBI): domain Eukaryota; kingdom Metazoa; phylum Chordata; class Mammalia; order Rodentia; family Myocastoridae; genus Myocastor; species Myocastor coypus. Next base: position 20,968 of record PVJA010004285.1, read on the forward strand.
TGAGCTGGTAAGAAAACATTGATTTTAGGTATTTGAGTTGGGAGTGTATTCCTGAGCTAGAAAGCCCAGGCTAGTCTTGAACTCACACCAGTCCTCCTGTCTCAGCCTCCCAAGTGCTGGATTATGTCTGTACTACCTCTAGGATTACAGGCGTGCACCATCACACCCAGTTTCAGTGGGTGGCACAGTGTGCTTGGAGTATTGGGGCCAGCAAGGCATGAGGTACCGGCGATCAAATCCGGGTCATTGTGCTTGCAAGGCAGACACCTAGACTGTGGAGTTATCTCCTCAGTCCCTGCACTCCTACTTTTGGTATGTTTTAGACTTGAATTATCATGGCTCTTCACTCAACTTTCTAGTTTGCATAGAAATCAGCACTGCCTACTTCCTGTCTTTCTTTCTTTCTTTCTTTCTTTCATTCTTTCTTTCTTTTCTGCTTTCCTTCCTTCCTTCCTTCCCTCCCTCCCTCTTTCCTTCCTTCCTTTCTTTCTTTTTTCTTTTTTTGCTATAACTCTACAAAGCCCAGAGCAATATTTTAAATTCTGGGTGCCCATCTGTCTGGCACATATAATTGGCTCAGTAATGATCTGCTTAATGAATAACCCGTGATTTCCATAATTAGTCAATAGGCCTTTTACTAAAAGTCTAATGTGCTCATGCCTCAGACTGGGCTAGGTATGCTGTGGAAATAAATACAAAAGCGTTGAAGACCCAGCCCTTACATTTTAAGAACCATTTGATCTCTATTGCTGACTTTGGGTACCTGAAAATAAAGCAACTATTAAAAAGTTGGCTCAATATTTGACTTGAAGAAGAGACAAGCAGCTGCACGTGGTGGGAACACATGGAACCCACGCATCTTGGCCCCTCAGTGAGATGCTTGCTGGAGAGCCGCACATGTGTCACTGCGCATGACACTGAGAATGGGAAGGGCGCTGACTTTGAGGCAAGCGAGGGTGGCAACACAGGGACTAGGGGCAACTCTCCAGGCCCCACTCCAGTGCTCCCAAGGTCATGGGTGTCATAGGCAACTGTCGTACCCTTTCATGCTGCAGGAGGTTGGAGAAAAGAAAGGTCGGCCTTCACGAGCTGCAGAGTACGGAAGGGGTTAGTGAAGGAGGTTGGCCAGCTGATTGCTGGAGCGCTCCTAGCAGAGCAATAGCAGCAATAATCAAACATGAGCGGTAGCCCTCGGTCTGTCTGTCAGTAGGTCAGTCGGTCAGTCTGTCATTAGCAGCACTTTGTTCCCGGTGATGACACCTCCCTTGTTAATTCTCTGAACGCCCTGGACAAGCCCGTGTGCAGAACGAGTTACCACCATCTACGTGCAAGAGGAGGGTACTCCACCAGACGCTCTGCATACTATTTTGCAACAATGGAAGCCCAGTTGCCCGCTAGAATCAAACTGTAGATGTAGACTTTAAAGACGTTGCTACAGGGACGTTCCTCCTAGCTCTGCTCATTCACAGGCTCCTTCCCTTACAAAGGACAGCACTACCATGGCTTACCGAGTTTGGAGGCTTTTAATCCTGCAGAGCATGTCCAGGTGACCAGCCGAATATTGCTCTATGACGTCTTTCACATCATACGGGCGCAGCGTTTCCTTAAACTTTCTCTTTGCAACGTGAAATTTCATAATTCTGCAAGAACAGCACAATACTCATTAATAACACATCGCCCATAAATCTTCATAATGATGCTAAAAGAAGCTACTAAAATGAGTGACTGGCCAGTATAAGAAATTTTGGAAGAAAACAAATCAAGCATCAAATTATTTGAGGTGCCTATAGAATGCAATATAAAAACCTGAGTTATAAAGGATAATTTAAAAGCATCTCTTTGAGTCACACCTTAAAATTACAAAAAGTACAAAAACAGATTTAAAAACTGACTAAACATTAAATGTTGTTCTTTTTAAAAGTTTGCTTAAATGCCAAATTTAAATCAGAGTCAACATAGAGTTCTACCATTTCCACGTGATCCTAGAAGTTCAAGATAGAACACCTAGTGTAACAATCCTAGAAAAAGAAAAATCAATATACATGTATCAATATGCCAAAGTGAACCACATTGTCCTGTGCTACTAATATGAGATATGTGTATGTAATGGGCCAAGGATGTAGCTCAGTGGCACAGGTGCCTGCCCGGCAAGTGCAAGGTCCTGAGTTCTATTCCTGGTACCAAAGCAAGCAAGCAAGCAAACAAGGTATGCAACATGCAAAATGAATATAAAACTTAGAAGGGTTTTTCCAGTTGTCTTTCATGTAACTACATTTTTGATGCAAATATATTCACAAACAATATTACTTTTCCAAAAGCAATTTATAGTGGTATAAAACTTTTCATAGTCATTTCTGCAGTACGCTGCTGGATTAGCTAGCTAAGTATCTTTTATTTTAAACATAACACAGTTATCAACCAAGCTTTGGGGATCCCAGTTTTTCAGAATCAGAGGTCCCTTACTACAGTGCCTGCCCAACAGCCATCTCAGGTTTTAAAACAATATATCATCAGTTACTGCCATGATGCCTACAATAACCAGTTACTATAGTAACTTCATAAAATTATGATTAAATCAAAGAAACCTATCATTTTAATTACAATGTGTAGCCTTTTTTTTGCAGGTAAATGTTATACCATTGGAGTTTTCCAGCTAGTAAGTGGCTTCTACACTATTAGCACATAGAAAGACAGCAGGTAGGGAATCAGTCGAATGGGCTTTAAGAACTAAAATTTAATGATCCTTGTTAAACAGTAGAAAGATTAGGATGATTAGAGTGTAAAAAAAGATATGGCTATTATGCACCTTAAATGACAGCTTCTTTCAATGAATCTTAGTAGTTTTACCAATTATGAAGCCCAAACTTTATCTTGTACTTGTATCAACTTCAAATTAATTTTCTGTCCTCCTTACTGTAGAATCACTTCCCAGGGACATTCTTCGACTGCTTCTTCTTTGCCAATCTTCTCTTTTCTCAAGATGGTTTCTCTTTTTATTTTTCCTCAATGACTGTATGTCAGCAAGAACACAAAGCCAAGCCAGTTATGCTGGTACATGCCTGTAATCCCAGCCCTTGGGAGGCTGAGGCAGGAGGATTGGTTCAAGATCAGCCTGGGCTACAAAACTGAGCTCAAGCCCAGCCTGAACTGCATAGTGAGAGCTTGTCTCAAAAAGACCCCCCCCCCAAAAAAAAAAGGTGTGCAAGGCCAGTGGCGCAATGGCTACAGATGGGAAGATACGTAAACAAGAGCGATCCACAGAAAGCCAGCACAGTCTGAGTTTTAATTTAACCTCTTGAGTATTTTGCTTTGGATTCAGATTTCTTTGCTACCATTCAGATTTCCCTGGAGAGCGGGGCTCACTTCCCTACATCGAAGCAACTGAGAACCATGCCTAACTGAGACATCTGTGGCCCTCAGTGATATGCAAGTGTGTGTTTCTCTCCATCCGACTGTCGGTTAGGTGAAGGTAGAGCGAGGTACCCGCTGTTCACCAGTCAGTGCTTGGGATGGTCAATGCTGATGGCGAGGCTGGCTGGCTGGAAGAATGCCTAGGAAATTACTCAGGCACTCTTCTGAGTGCGCGCCTGTCTCTGGAGACAAATGTCTCACAGAGACCACAAACTTCATCGAGGACTAATCCTTTGTGTGGTCGTGCTTGGATGCCCTTACAAAGAGGCAGGCCTCACTGAAGGGAAGAGGTCGTGAGGCGCTCCGAAGGGGGAACATGCGGCGGTTCCTCCTCTCAAGCGCTCTTCTCCCCCTTTGCTCCTGGCTGGCATGGCGGGGCTGCTCTGCTCCACCCTGCTGCTCTTCTGCCCTCGCTGCGTCCCACTAACCACGACACCTTCACAACGGGGCTGAGAGGAACATTTCCTGTGTAGAGTTGGCCACAGGGACTTGCAAGTAGACAAATGCAGCTCCTAGGAAAAGTTAGTTGGGATGTTACTCCTGCTTCTACTACTATTCGCTGTGATTATTCTGAAACATTATGTGCTCCAAACTTGGTCCAGTTTCTGACACAGCAGAAGGATGTATTTGCACAATAGGAGGAGGAAGGAAAGAAAGCGATAAAGAAAAGGCTCTCCAGGGCTGGCCAGAGAGCTCAGTGCATTACAGTGCCTGCTTAGGCAGACACAGGGGCTGCGGGTTCGAACCCCCTCCTGCCAGGCCAGCCCCACCCCCACAGCACGTGGAGTCGGTGAGTGAGGAAGGGCGTGGTGGTACGCACATGTAATCGCATTGCTTGGGGGCTGAAAACAGGAGAATCACTGAGTCTGATCTGTGTAATTAAAAAAAGACCCTCTGCCTGGGTCCTATTTTTGAATAAAACTGGAAATGTTGATCTAGCAGCCCAGAGCTGTTCTTTACCATCTCCAAAGTAGCTAATGACGCCAGAGTGGACATGGTAACTGATCTTTATCCATCCCTCTGTTCGTGGGCTCTTATTGTGGTTTTCAATGCTTTTCATTGCATCGGTCAAGATTTTTTCTTCTTATTTTATTTTATTTTTTTTTTTTTTGAGGGTCTACAGGGTCTACAGGGTCTCACTACGTAGGTCGGACTTGTAGTCATTCTCCTGTGCTCAGCTTCCCAGAGAGATGGGATTACAGGCACGCGCCACCACACACAATCTCAGTCACCAACTCAGCAAGCCCCAGGGTGGGGCTGGCACAGCAGGCCGAGGATGGAGCCCTGGCCGCTGCGTCTGCCTCGGCAGTGCTTGGGCTGCCGGCGGGCCCATCCCCTGACTTTTAAATACGTGATGAACACAAATTACATATGTAGAGTGTTGTTTCCCTTGTAATGCTAGAGATGGAGCCCAGGCCTCCTACGTGTGAGGCCAGTGCTCCACCCGGAGCTCCACGCTCGTCCCATGCTTCATTGATCTGCATGTGCTATTTCTCTTTTCTGAAAACCGACGTCTTGTAGAATCAACTCTCAAGACACGTTTCACTGGAATCTGGCCGGCACGTGCCTGCCGCTTCCGTCTTCTTCACACTTGTCCTTTCTCTTCTCTTCTCCCCAAGCAGTGGGGCGACCAGCTTGAGCTGTCTGTCTGTCCTCCTCCCAGCCCAGTGAGCGGGTGAGGGCTGTCTGTCCAGATGCTTGCCTGAGGGGGCTGGGTCGCATCTCAAGGCGCCATGGTCCCCAGAAGGGGAGCGCGGCCCCCACCCTTTCTCTCTCTGCGGCATCCCATTGCTTTGCAGGCTGCTCGCGCTCCAGCTCCTCCGTGCTTTCCTGTCCCTAAGGCGCTCTTTCCTTCGGCTTCTTTGTACTCTACCTGAAGCACTCATCGGCCCCCACTCAGCTCAGTCATGGTCCTTCGTAAGGGGTTTCCCAGTCAGTCACACCGAGGGAACTTTCTAGAGGGCCTCACACGTGCTAGCAGGAGCAGGCACCCGGGAGAGGGACCTTCCCACGGGCCTCTGTGGAGGTCAGGGACGTGCCTTGTGTCTCTCCTAGCACCCTGCATGGCCTGACAAGGGCGAAGCAATGAGCGGATTTCACGCAAAGACATAAACGTGGAGGTGGCACTGCACAGCTCAAAGTCTGTGTTCTGTAACAAGGCGGGCTTTTGCAGGGATCTTCCAGGAGGAACACCCGAGAACAGACAGAAGTTCTTGAAGCGCAGCTCAGAGGCAGCAACCAACCCTCTGCCTCCCCTCCACAGGCACAGGGTAGTGTGAAGTAACCTAAGTGTACATTGACTGAAACGTCAAAACCAGCCCTAGGCTGACACAAGGTTCAGAGTCCCATCCCTGGTACTGAAAAAAACAAAAACAAAAACAAAAACAAAAACAAAAAAAACAAAAGCAAAAGCAAAAAAAAAAACAAAAAAAAAAACAAAAACAAAAATAAATAAAACAAAAAAAACCCCAAACAAAAACAAAAATAAAAAACCCAACCAAAGCAACAGCAACAACAAAACAAACAAGACCTAAAAATTGTGAAGACATAATGCTATTTTCCCCCTAAAATGACTAATGCAACAGGATCCCACAGAGCACTGAATCGCAAATAGTAAGATAACACTATAAAAAGATAAAGAGAAAAGCAAAAACACAGGGAATGAAAGAATACATGAGATCTTGATTGCATAAACAGCAAAGCACAAGGGGAGAGCTGATAGAAAAACGAACTTTTCCAGGACAGAGGGAAGGACGTTCTTGTGAATACATTACGTTGAAATGTATTTCATAGGGTCATCAAGACAGTAAGGAAGAAAATATGTGGCTAAAATCTTTTTTTGTCTGTATCACACATTTATTTATTTATTTATTTATTTATTTATTTATTTATTTTTATGTTATGGCCAGCTCAGGCTGCCCTGGGGGTGGGGCTGGCACAGCAAGTGGTGCTGGGGATCAATCTGCAGTCCCTGGGGTTTCTTAAGCTTGCGTAAGCAGGCGCTTTAGACTGCTGAGCTATCTCGCTGGCCCTTTATTATACTTCCTAATACAACACTGATCTAGAAAGATCCACTTACTGATAGTATTATTCACTCATTTTTTTTTTTTTTTCTTAAAGTAGAATAGGGGCCGGGCGGGATGGCTCAGTGGTCTAAAGCGCCTGCTTAGGAAAGCTTGGGCGGCTGCAGGGACCGCGGTTCGATCCCTGGCACCACATGCGGCACCAGCCCTGTCCTCGGGGCAGGCTGAGCCGGCCATGAAAATAAATAAATAAACAAAATAAAGTAGAATAAAATCTATAGTCAGTGCTATTCGGGAGCTTGAGGCAGGCAGATCTCGTGAGCCCAGGCAGCCCGAACAATGTAGCGAGATTCTATCTCAGCAACAAGACTCCAGAACAAAACTGAAAGCAAAAGCAAACTGAGGGGCTGGGGAGATAGCTCCGAGGCACAAGTGCCTGCTGGGCAAGTGCAAGGTCGTGAGTTTGAACCCTGGTCCCACAAAAAAAAAAAAAAAAAAAAAAAAAAAAAAACTGAAAACAAAGAGGAACCCAGACTGCGGGAGGTTTCTGTTCCTCGGAGACTGTTAACATTACTTCCAGAATCCACGCCTGCTGGGTCTCGTCGAGCGGGGCAGTCAGTGACGTTCCCGCGGGCTCCTGGCTGCTTTAGACCCTACAGGATGAGCCTTCTCAGCCCGCGCTGTCCATGATCCCGGTGCCCTTCCCCGCACTCTGTGGCCTGTTAGTTCATCCGCAACAGGCGTGACTCTCATGATCCAAATTGGAAGGCCAGGGAGGAAAGCACAGAGGCCGGGCCAAGTCCAGCAGGCCTCTCTGCGGTTCTGCCTCACATGCCTGCCCCTGCAGCTGCCCTCCTGCTCCAGCGCACCAACCTCGTGAAATCCCAAACGGCCTCTGTCTCCACAAGGCCATGAGCTTGGGTCTTGCACAGGGATCCCAGGGCTGAACCGTAGGGGTCTGGAGCTGAGCAGAGGTAGACAAGGCCCTCTGAGAATTTGTGCGCAGTTGTGCCTTTTGGGGCTGTTGGCCCCACGTGAAGCCCTTTATCTGCGTTCGGTCAACTTAACGCTCTAAGAATTTTCCATGTTTATCTCTGTGTAGAGTGGAAAATCAGGAGGTTAAGCGCGGGTCCCAAGAGCACATAGCTATTATGGGGTAGCCACCCCTAAGGCCAAGGCACAGGGCTTGCACTCGGCTACATCAGCAGAGTCCTGAGCAGCTCTGGGACCTCGGAGGGGCGAGTGGTCTCTTTTGTTCCATCTGCTCACACCAGTGAGTCCGCGGCTGCCTGAGTCACTCCAGTCCTCTCCAGAGCCACTTTCCCAGATGGATCGCATGCTGAGATTATAGTCTGCCTTCCACGGGGACCGCCCGTCTTTTCCCCAGGGGCCTCTGAGAATCAGCTCAAGGCTAGGTGGGTTCCGCCCCCACTCCCGAGTTGCTATTTCCTTTTGTCCTCAAATCCTGGGGTCCTCTGCTCATGCCTGTCCACGCACGGGAAGACAGAACCCATCTTCCTGATGTCTGCTGCTTTGCCGTACGTAGACTTCTCAATTGTATCACGTACAGAAAGCCACCCTGTCGGTCTGTGAGAAGAGGAAGGTGTGGAGAAGACCCCTCCCTCCCTTTTTTTTTGCTCAGCGATGAAACGAAACCTTGAGTTCAATGCTATAATTCTAGACCTTGGGAAAAATATGAGTGTTGGAAATGGCAGAGAATGTGTGAAATAGCTATCACGCCTGACTTCAAAATGCCTTTTGATTCTTCATCTCGTCACTCTGTCCAGGGCATTGCTTTTGAGATATTAAGACTTTTCCCAAGCATAAGAAGGGGCTTTAGACCACTGAGCCATCCTGCCCGGCCTGCTCTTACCAGAGCTGTTGGGTAGCTCGCTGGGGACCAGCAAAGGGCTAAGGAGCTCGCTGCGGATCTCACAGCCTCGCATAGCAGTAAATGCAGCAGTTTATTTGACCAATCTTACCTGTATCTATTAATCTAAGCACATTTGGTGATGAAAACATGTAATACAACCACTGTTAAATTTTTGTTCCTGTTTTGAAATTCTGTACCATATGCACGCTTGCTTGTTACCCTTTTTCTGTCTTTGTTTCTGCTATTTTTACTCAAAAAAAAAAAAAAAAAAAAAAAAAAAAAAAAAAAAAAAAAAAAAAAAAAAAAAAAAAAAAAAAAAAAAAAAAAAAAAAAAAAAAAAAAAAGAAGCCAGAGACTCCTGAGCTCCTTCCTGCTCCTTCCCTGTGGACAGGGTCTGCACTGAGCAGGCTGCACTAGCCCCGCAGCACCACTAGGGGGTGGAAGAGAGTCTCCGCAAACCTAAACTGTCACCTCTTCCAGAAACTGAAGAAGTCTACAATTTTCTGAGCACAGAAGAAAATAACTAAAGCCAAGTTAAACTCCGGGCAGAAAACGTCTATATATACCCACCAACACATGTGCGGCCCTTCCCAGGGAACGTAGGTGCGTTTGTCCCCCTGCCACAAGTTACGAAATGTTGCAAGGACTCATTCCAGCTCTGTAAATCAGAGTGGAAACACTGCTGATGAATATTCAGAGAGAGGAGAGAGAGAGAGAGAGAGAGAGAGAGAGAGAGAGAGAGAGAGAGAGAGAGAGAGAGAGAGAGAGAGAGAGAGAGCACGAGGAGCGCGCAGGAGGGGCTGTGGCTGCCGCCGCTGCGGAACAGATGGCCTGGGCTCTGGGAGGCGGCCTGAGAGCCAGCCAGGAGCATGGTGCCTTCCTGAGCTCGCTGCTCCCCGGAGCCGTCCGGGCGCACGCGTCCTGCCTGCAGGCGTGCTCCTGTCCCTGGTCCAGAGACTTCCTAAAACTGTGCGAGTGAAGCAGAAGCCAAGCCTGAGGCCGCTCCATGTGCAGGCGGACTCGGGCAGGGGCAGAGAAGCGAGCCCGCTGCGTGCAAGCCTGCAGGAGCGGTGCCACCCGCGCCTGGCACCCAGCAGGCAGGGTGCTGCCGGGTCTGGGTGCCTGGCTCCATTCGGGGCCCTGTCTCCCTTCCCCTTCCCCGAAGGGACCTCAGAAGTTTCCTGCAAGCGCTAGTTTCGGCAGTGACAGCGTTCCCCTATTTTCTCCATTATTTAGCTTGCGAAGGAAAAGGAGGGGTAAAGTGGCTTCTTACTCATTTTTTTTTTTCCTTAATAAATACTCGTTGAGCATCTAGGCCGCCGTGGTGGGCACCGCTCTGGCCTCTGAGGAGTGCGTGCGGCCGTTCAGGGGGAGCTGGCGGAACTGGAGAAGCCTCCTGCACGGGGGCAGGGACTCCTCGGTCTCGGGCCTCCGCCTCTCCGCACGCGAGACGCAAAGCCCCCGTTGCTCTGATGGTGTCCCGCAGGCTCATTTATCCGGGGCCCGTGGCTTGCTAGAGGAGCTCCTCGCAGGCTTCCCAGAGAGCTGCCCACGAAGCGCCCGACGGACGAGACTTCAACCTTCACCCGTTTTTTCATCCACGCACGAAACATTTGCCGAGTCTCTGTTCTGGGCCAGCGTGTGCCCGACGGCAGAGATTCTGCGATACAGGAAAGGGCGCTGTTGCTGGGCCGCTTGCAGGGCAGCGCCTGGCACACTCTGTAAAGGGCAGCACGGGTCCTGCTGAGGACGCAGGAGAGGAGTGTCTCACTCAGATCCGAGGGGCGCCGGCCATCTTTCTAGAGGAGATGACAGCCTGCTCCCAGCTTGGCCCCCTTATGTCTGGGGTGATCACTGTTTCTCTAGGCCACTGAAATGGCATTATGCTGCCAGGTCACCTTTTGGGGGTGGATGCATGATCCCCCAATCCCCTCTCTTTGGTAGGCTAGATGATACGCATTCTATAGCCTCTTCCCAGTTTGGAAAACTATCTCCTGATTTCTGACTCTTCACAAGAAATCTAATTTCCTTAAAATCCAGGACCCAGGGCTCAGTATTGAAGTTCCCCTGAGATATTGGTGCTGAATCTCCCCAGAGAAAGCTCTTTTTTGATTTTTTTAGTGATTGGCCAAGGAATGGTTTTGACCTTGGCATAGAGCTGGTAGACTACTAGGGCTACAGAACTTGGTAATCTGGGTCTGCACTGAAGGCAGAATATTTAAGTAGAATATTTATGCAGAATATGTAGAATATTTATTAATGTTGATTTTCTGTCAACTGTAAACATGACTCTGTGTTTGCAATTATGCATAAAGTATTTAGGCTAAATGCTCTGTAAAAGAAGTTGCAGAATTATACTTGTCTAATTGAGACTTCTCCCTTTTTTTTTTTTTCAGACTGGGCTACTAGTGAAAGACTGAAAACTCCCCAGAGATACCGGGTGCAAGAATAGCCTCATTTTCTTGCAGAGACAGTAACTTAATCCTACGGGTATATGGTATCTGATGTCTTCTGTGCAGGGGATCTCCTATAGATTTTGTTAGATTTCCTTTTGAAAAGGTCACAGTAGCAAAACCCAGGCAAATACTTCCAGACTCAAGAAAATGTGTAAATGGTCATGTTTCCCTTAAGGATTTTGCAAGCATTGATGTAGTAACTAAATCTGTAAGTTCTGCTGTCTTATTAGTGTTAAAATTTGCATAAACTTTCAAGTGTGCGATGGTCAGACATGCTGGTTTCATGTAAATACTTTTTAGGAATAGAGGTATTATTTAAGTTATAGGTAAATAAAGTGGGTATGGTAGCACATGCCTGTAATCCTGAGCACTTGGGCAACTGAGACAGGCGTGCTGCAAGTTCAAGGCCAGCCTGCGGGCTACCGAAGTGAGCACAAGGCCAGCCTGAACTGCCTAGTGAGACCCTGTCTCAAAAATAAACACTATAGACAAATAAAGGGTTACAAATCAATGCTAAGTTGTGTGTCTTCAGTGAAAACAATAGCTTAATGCAGACGCAGAGGAAAACGTGGCCATGAGTAATTATCTTTGAAATGAAAACTAACAATAGGAATCTTCCAGGCATGATCTGAGCTGGTTTGAACAGCGTGTGTGCCGAGTGGCCCAGGACATGGTCTTCTGGCAGTAGAAGAACTCACTGCACCGTGCTGCAGACACAGCTGTCAGGGGTGCCCTGACAGTGACACGGAAACCCAGTCTCATCGAGATGCCACCAGGAAAATTAGGAAGTGGGGATGATCAAACAGCTTGTAAGTTTAGCAAAGAAGCCACCTCCACAGTGACAAACCTGTTTCTCTTTTCCGCTTGTGGGGCATTCTGGTCCGCAGTGTTGAACAAGATTTAAGCATGACCCAGAAGCCAGACTGCAGCACAGGGAAAGGATGAGAAGGGCTCCATGTGTGTCTTTTTTTGGGGGGAGGGAGACACAGGGCAGGGCACTGGGGAGCCCAACCTCCGGGACAGGGGAGCTGCATCGCAGCCCTCAGAGGTAGGCAGGGCTTCTTGCACACTGGTCAGCTCTGAGCTCTCTCAAAACACTCCATGCCCAAGGGTGAATCTGAAAATGTATTTCTAGAAAATGGCTGGGTTTCCATGAGTTGGTGGCTTGAGAAAAGCCTGTGAGAATAATCCTAAAGGAAGTATTCAGCACTAAGTTTTTCACTCAGTGAAAGACCTATTTGGAAATAATCTAAGAATAGCCATTGTTCACATGGTATTTCAAAAAAAAAAAAATGGTATCATTAATTAAGGGCCAAGTCTGGCAGAGCTTTTAGGTAATCAACTCTAGACAAATGCAAAGAGGCTGTTGTCATCTGGTTGAAAATTTCCCTCTCCAAAGTAAACGGAAAATGGCAGATGCTTGATAACTGTTAATAAGTGAAAATGAAAGTTCTTATTTTAATCTTTGTGAATATAGTCATGTCTTTTCTTGCTGTTGTCTTTGCAATGAAATGCACACTTTCTGTTATACGCTCAATATTGTTTTGGCTCTAAGGAGAAGTTATTATTGCAAGAGCTGCCGGGACACAAAGGGCATAGTCAAATATGTGTATTAAATATTCTGCCACCACCCGAATAACAAGGTATATGTCAAAGCCAGTGGCTGTCTCAGAGATAACTCTCAAGCTTGAGGTCAGTAATACATGGGCAAAACATGACCCCAGGGAAGCAGAGGTAGGTGGGCATACTGTGTAAAAAGCCTTTAAGTCAGCTGATGTTGAGTTTATTTATGCCATGAGGATACTTCCGCTTAAGATTTAGGGACCTGTACCTTAAACTTCTCAGAATGGCTAAACGTACTGTGGTCTTTTCATCATGTGTCTTTGAAATTAAGAATTACAATGAGTAAAAAATTTGCAATTATGTTATTTAACTATTTGGTGTAGCTCTCATGATTTTATAGAATTCAATAATTTCATTTCATTTTATTGGTACTGGGAATTGAACTCAAGACCTTGCGCTTGCCAGGCAGATGCTTATGCCGCAGAGCTGTATCCCCAGTCACTGATAATTTTAAATGCAAATTGGAAGTGATGAAAAAAAAAAAAAAAAAAAAAAAACACCCAGTAAGCAGAATCAGGATACAGGGAGGAAAATAATCTCCAGCCAGGTTCACAATGTCCTGCATGCATGGAAAGCTTTAGAATCTGCAAAGGGGATACAGAGGTAAATAATAAATTCCAGTAAAAATAAGGACACAGAAAGAATTCTGAAGAGTCCCCAGCACGGGGACTGCAGAGGACTTCACAAAAATCAGCCAGGTCTCCAGAGCACGCTGCTAAGTAAATCTTAAAACTGTTGCTAAAGTGCTTAGCTAGCAGAATAAACTGATTCCACGCTCTTTCTTGCGACTTACAATACTTTTTACAGCCTGTGAAGCAAATGCAGAAAGCTTCAGAGTCTCGGGAAATGACACAGCCCGAGTTAGACAGGATTTTGTGTATCTGTCGCAGGTCAGATTAATTTAGGGTTGAATTGCTCATGTCCACGTCCGGGTCTGCGGTGGCTCCAGTCAACCTCTGCAGGGAGTTTCAAGGAGACTCGCTGGGTAGAAACGTCCGGCCCGCTGCAACTTCTGCCAGCGGCAGAAATGTTCTCTTTCCTTTATCCAGTGTCCTAGCCACTGGCCACCTCTGGCTACTGATCACTTAAAATGTGGATCGTGGATCAATAACAGAATTTTAAATTGGATTCCATGTAATTCACTCAAATCGCCGCAGGTGAGCAGTGGCCGCTGCCTCGGGGACTGCATTTCTAGAACCTTTCCACCTCTTTGGTGGAAAGCTTCGGTTTCACTGCACTGTGTGGTCTGGGTTTCTGGGGGTGAGCATTATCCAAGGCCTCGAGGCTCCTCAGAGGCGGGGTGGGGTGGCCGTACAACTGGCTGTTCAAGCTGGGATACTCGAGTAAAATAGGGTTGTCATTTCCGATTTTCACCAGAGAGGAGTCATTATCTGAGGGTTCACGGGCCAGGGACAGAGACATCCTCTTCCCTCCCTGGAGGTTTGTTACTTAGATTTCCTTTGGGAAGGAAGCAGGCTTTAGCGGACTTCTTAGGTTGTTGTCTCAGAGAGTTTCAGCACACTCTACAGCACATATATTGTCACTCTGTCACCCCCAACACTCCATTTATCTAAATCTTTTAACTCATTTCTTTTTTTCCTGGTGACTGCCACCCATGCAGTGGCGCTATGTCTAACCTGATGCCCAGTGACAGGCTAAAAGAAGTTAGATTAAGCATCTGAGCAGTTCAGTGCGTTGTGGGGCATTTTAAGCTTTCTTCTGGGTTTTTTTTTTTTTTGGTAAGAGGTAGACAGTGTTAAAGGCAAATCAGATGGGGCTTTATTTTATTTTTTTATTCGCAATAAAATCATGCCATGTTCCATAACAGATGCAAATTTTCCCAGAGCAATTGCAGTGGGTGGGTTAACCATGCCAGATCCTGAGTTCCTTTTTGAGAATTGAGGACAGAATGATGGAAATCCGGATTTAACTGACTTGGGTACTCTCTTAGGTCTCTGCCATCAATTGGGGAAGCACAGGGAAGACTGACCATTGATAATTACACTTCAGGGGATGGGGCAAGAGCGCTTAGCCTGCTTGAAGTTCACTCACTCAAAGAGATTTCTGCTTAATAAAAAGTAGTGAATATATATTGCAGCATCATCATAAAATTAAATCACTTTAAAAAATTATTTATTTATTTATTTGGTACAAGGTCTCGTTACGCAGCTGACTCACAGTGACTCTCCTGTCTCAGCCTCCCCAGCACGGAGACTACAGGCATGCACTACCCTACCTGCTTTTGGTGGCCAGCTCGGTATGGGCCTGGCATGTGGTACTGGGTCCCTGTGCTTGCCAGGCAAGTGCTTAGACTGCTGAGCTATCTCACTGCTCCCCTTAAAATTATTTTTTTTTCTTTTTTGTTGGTACCAGGGATTGAACTCAGGACCTTGTGCTTGCCAGGCAAGCACTTATTCCATTGAGCTATGTCCCCTGCCCTACTTAAAACTAATTTCACCGATAAATTGAATGTCCTTACAGCAGCAGACACCCACAGCGTGCCAGTTCCCATGTCATTTCTCCAGGATTGCAGGGCTTTTCAAGCCCTAGAAGATACATGGCGTTGAACCCAGTTTGGTGTGGTATGAAGACAAATTGGTCTATCATTTGATAGGCTTGCGGTCGAATGGGCAAAGGGAAGGGCTCGCCCCGTAAAGCTCGCCTGCTGCAGGAAGAAGCTGGGCACACAGCAGCCCCGGTCACCTGCGGCACGCCGCCACATCCTTTTGTTCAAGATTCCCACTCACCTGATCGCGCGGATGACGGTTTTCAGGGGTGGGGTGAGGTCTTCTACTGACACGTCACACTGGCATCCCTTCTCATCATACACATCCTCAGTGCCCAGCGCTGTGTCCGCTGAAAGGAAGACACCCGTTAGCACCGGCAGGAGCGAACAGAACCGCACTGCGGAACTGGGGCTACCGGGGCAGGCGGGTGCTCACAGCCTGAGCCCCTCGGGCAACACCAGGTCACCCAGCTGCTGCCCTCTTGTCTCCTGTCCTTTCTCAACCACCTGGCAAGGTCTATGGGACCAACATGAGCTCTTAGAGCTTGCTGCACAGGGATGGTGGCGGTGGGGTCATAAGTTGCTCTGTCCATGTTCCTTTGCCCGGTTCCTTGGAAACTAACGGCCAGCCTTCCATAGCAGGGGCTTGCAGTCAGAGAGTCTCTGGGTGCTTACTTACCTGGCCTGTGCACAGCGGAGGCCCCGGGACACGGACCCCACTGGCTGTTGTGGCTTGGGGTTGTGCAAGGTGAACATTATCATAGAGGACTTGCATTTTATAAGATTATTTTATAATGAATCACCTGAAGAATCATATACAAAGAGTGCAGGAAATCTGTTTACACACCAAAGAGCAAGAATCCATCGGAGAGCCTGGATCTCACACTAATGTCTGCGTGAGTCTAGCTGAAGACCTAGAGCCCATGGCAATGCCTCCCACAAGTCCAAGGGGGGGCCTCAAGGCCAACGTGATGCCTCATGCAGGCCTGCCTCACAGATCTGTGCTGGGAAGGCCAAAGGTCTGCAGTAGAAGCTAGGATGTGTGAGCCAGCGGGACGGAGGATCTGTGCAGGGGTCGGGATAGGGGTGGGGGGATGGGAGTGGGGGAGTGCGGGGGCTGAGGGATCTGCGCTGGAGCCAGGAAGCAATGCTCAAGGTAAGCACCAGAGCTTCCCAGAAAGATACCACAGCCACCTTCAGGGACAGTGAGGTTCCAAGAGCCTCTGAGGATGAGGAAAGCCGAGCTTATCAGGAAAGCCAGCATGACAAGCCTCTCCAGGAGACTGAGCCGTGCACCACCTTCTCCTCTGGAGCCAGGAGGCGATGCTCAGAGTGAGGACCGGAGCCCTCCCAAGTGAACTGTAACTGTTCTCAGTGACGATGAGGTCCTGAGCTCCTCCTCCCGTGAGAACGGCCAAGTGCATCAGGAAGGCCAGCCCGACGAGGTCACCCAGCAGAGTAGCCCGGGAGGACCAGCAGCTCCCAGCAGCTCCCACCAGCCCCAGAGGCTTCCCGGGCACCCACTCTCCTTCCTCTCCAGCTCTGCCTCTTTCGCTGCTAGCAACGGCCCTCAGCTGCCCCCCGCCCCGCCCCCAGCACCATGCTGGCTCGGGCCAGCCGGGAGTAACAAGCTGACCACCAGCTGCCACCAGCCGTGCTGGCTCTGTGCCTGAGCCAGGAAGCCAGGCTCAAGGACGCTGCCTGCTCATTAGTTACTGGATGCGGTAGCGGTGGCCCAGGTGACAGCTTGCTTGCAGTAATCCAGCTGAGCTGAGAGCAGATTTGCAGGTGGAATAAGAACTCAGCTCCTCTGCAACCAAGCTAAGGTACTTCTAGGTCCATGGCCACATTTGGAAGCCTCTTCACAATAAATATCACATGTTTAGAATTTATAAAATTAATGTGGAATACATTTGTATCTTTGCAGTTTTTTCAGCAACAAAATGTTAAAAAGAAGTTCCAATAGCTGTCAGTGGAGACCAGCTAGATGATAGTGGGAGCTTTACTTAACGGGCCTGGACAAGGCCCTTAAAAATGGTCCTGAAGACAGATAATGAGGAGATATCACAATGTAGTGTTCAAAACATGTATGTCTATTTCGAATTAAGAATGATCTCCTTTTTTTTTTTTTTTTTTTTTTTTCTCTTGGTTTGGTTATATATTCTAAAATTTCTACAAGACAAATGTATTACCTTAGCAATAAAAAGTAAATAAGTAACAAAAAAATAAAAGTAATAAAAAAGCACCCAGGAGAGACAGGTTACACGGCCTGTAATTTCCGTTTTTAGAAGGTGCTGTACACAACAGGACTGGCGGTGCTTTGTGCGTGCGGCCTTGTTCCACGCAGTGTGCATTTCCTGAGTTTCTAGACCATTCTACAGCTGCTCAAGTCAGATTAAAAGTCCACAATGGTACTGAAGAGTCCCCGACTGTGACAGTACTTGTACTTAGACTGCAGGCGGTGTGCTATTTGATTCTGGCACCACTGACTTCCACTGGCGTAGACGTGATGTGGGCAGCAAGGGATGATGGGATACGAAGACGCATGTGCTCAGTTCTTCTCCTCCATCCCTTTGGTCTTCTTGTCCTCAAGCCCAGTGAGGAGGGGAGAGACAACTACCGCTCACCATAATGATAGGCATTGACGCACTGTCTGAATGTATCTCGCTCAGTTCATATTCTGGAACTCAATCACCAGCATGACAGCACCGACCCTAAGGACAATGGTATTGTCTTCCTAAGACAAGGTTGAGGCCCGGGGTATGGGTGGTGCAGGGGGTGCGGCGATGTACTTACAAGCCAAGGGGAATTAGGGAATGCTGATATCCCAAGAAGCTAAAGATGGCTTCTGTTCCACAGTCCCTGGAAGGATACCTGCATTTGGGACTCCCGGGATCCTGAGCTCTGAGATAACATGTTGCTGTTACTTTAAGTCGTCCAATCGGTGGTAACCAAGAAACTAACTTGGGGAAGCTTCTTTATGATTTCCAACTCTTCACTCCAGGGCAGTAATAGTGGTGGGGGCTCCTTGAAGAACTTCAACTACATGCCAAGGGTCTTTATTCATTGCTGGAAAGCCGTGTGAGCTATGTACTATCATTATGCCCCATTTTACAGATTGCGGAAGGGAGACACAGGAGGCTGAGGAACCTGGCCAAGGACACGGGAAGAGGAACTAACAGAGCCAAAATTTAACCCCTGTCAGTTGGGTTATGGTGCTCCTTGATCTTAAGTTTCTCCTCTGGCCTCTTCAGGATTCACCCTTCTTGTCTCTTTCGCTGGCACCTGGCCTCCTGTCACCTGTGTGCCGTTTCCCCATGCGCATCTGGCAGGGGTATGCTTCATAGCAAGACAGAGAACCACAGTGGGGCAGTGCGGTTACCACAGCCATGTTCAGAGGTCGGCCACGTGCCTAAGGAACCCTGGAAGCGCCAGTACCCTGATGGCAGGCAGAGGGGGCTCCCACATGCGCTGGGTGGCAGGCAGAGCAGAGACTGCCTACCATTACCTGGGCTCTCTGAGATGCCCAGGTAGCAGCCACGTGGAAGAAATATGGTGCATGCGCAGTACGCACTTTGTCAGGATTCCCGGTACAGACTCCGGGAGGTGCCTCCTGCCGCCCTTGGACACGGATGCAGTGATTGCTTTCCTGAACTCTGGTGAGAAGCGCCTCCAGCAGCCCTGTTTAAACCTCAAGAAACAGGGAGTCTTTGAGGAGGAACCTGGAAGGCAGTGCCTGCAGTGCCTACTCTGGCGACCTCTCTGTTTGAAAACATGGTGTAAGCCACCATAGTGCGAGGGTGAAGAGCAGGCAGTTACAAAGCATAAAGTGTAGCTTTTCATCAGGTGTGCATTGTCATGATGCCACCAATGTGAAGACAATGAGAGTAGTGTCCCCCACTGACTGTAAGCAGAACTGCGAAGAGCTCGAGGATCTGAGGCAGTTACTTCCTGGCCTAGTGGGCTGCTCCCTAACCCACACCCTGTACCCCTAAACAGCTCAGTCTATCCATTCTGTTCTGGAACAGGGCTGGGCAGAGGACAGGAAGGACATGTCCACCAATTACATTATATTCCAATGCATCCTACTGGGCAGTTTTAAATTTTTTAAATTTTATTTATTATTATTATTATTATTATTATTATTATTATTATTATTATTATTATTATTTACCTTTTTGAGACAGGGTCCTACTATGCAGTTCAGGCTGGCCTTGAGCTCACTTTTGTAGCTCAGGCTGGTCTCAAACTCGCACCGATCCTCCTGCCTCAGCCTCCCAAGTGCTGGGATTACAGGCATGCGCCACCACACATGGCTCTAGGCAGTTTTTAAAATAGCACTTTCTAAATTGACTATCCAAGGCATCACACTAGCTGTCCATATTATTCATATTAATAAAACAAAGAAGTCAGTTCAAACTTATTCTCTTCAGAAACAATGCAAGTCTAAGGACAATGTCCTGCCAGTATACTACAGGAGATACAGGGTTACTTCCCATGTCACTTGAATATTCAACTCTTGAGTCCCTTTTCAAATGTGACTTTGATTTCAGGGCCTTTTATTGTTGGCACGGGAGGAAAAAGTATGAAATTTCAGTCACTGTTTACTCAATTCCCAATCTTCTTATTACAAATTAGGAAATAATTTCATTGAATTCCTATAGAAATAAAAGATAATGCTATCAAGTTTTTGATGCATCTGTAGACATATTTCCCTTAAGCTGTTCCCCTCAGATATAGAATTAAAGTGATAATACACTTACACAATGTCCCAAAACTAGGGAAAATGTTTTTATTCAAAAACTCCAAGTACTCTTAGCTGTGGTATATATTGGTTTTAAAATAAAGTGACCTTTTGAGATTTTAAAGCAATCCTCTAAGATCCAATTTTACTATTTTAACAGATGATTCTAATTTCCTGTAATTTTTTTTAAACTAAAGTAAACTAAGTTTAAGTAGAAAATGTTGTGAGCATAATCTAAGTGTGCAGACTGATAGAGGCTGTAGGACTGACTATGTTCGCTTGTGTGCATGTGTGCACATGCGTATGCATGTGTGTGTGCATGTGTGTGCATGTGTGCACGTGTTATGTGCTTGTGTGCACACGTGTACGTGTGTGTATAGCACTTTTGGCAAGGAACAGAAAATTTGAGATTCAGAATATACAACCCTACTACCCAAGACAGAGAAGCAGAAGCTCATTGAAATACATCGTACAAGGAAGTGCACTAACCTATGCCCCTGATTTCTGAGGAGTGAGATCTAGAGCTCCTGTGAACGCCTCCTTCATGGTCCTACCTGTCTTCAGAATCCTCACATCTACTGGAAGCTTTCATATGAAAGAGAAAACACAATTACCCTTTGTGTGAGTCTGATGACTTTTGGTGGCTTGGCTTAGCTGCGGGTTTCAAACTCTTGACTTCCACCGAGAGTCGGAAATGCCATTTATTTGGGGATCTGGCCACACCCATGCAAAGATGTGCATGTGCACACACCAAGACCACAGCCCCCTTCTGGGTTAAGATGCTACATTGAATTCATGTCTAATCTTGCCTCCTCTGAAAGAGCCCATAACATATACTAATGAGTTTCTTTCAAGAAGACATTAACTCCTAAGAGGAGAGAACAGGGAGTGAGACAGCAACAGCATCAGTTTGGGAATGGAATGCAGATGGTCCGGCGAGGTAACAAGCGGACTAGTGGGGAGCAGAGAGAAGCACGCCGCACCCGCCATGGGGAAAACTGAGAGACAGTGACACTGACACTGTGGAAAATTCGAGAGTTCAGGCGTCAGCAGCATTCGGTAACAGTAAATCCACAGGGGAGGGGGTCATGCGCGAGGCCAGGAGGGTTGTGTATCCTCTGGCCCAGATGCGCGGCCATCTGGTCCTCGCCTTTCTAGAAGAAGCTGACAATCTGGGTGAGGAATTATCGGGCACAGACGCAGGACAGCACTAAAGCAACAGCTGGGAACAAGGAACCATATGTAGACTGTGTACTAGGGCTTAGTACCTCCTGTTCACTGTTGGAGTGGGAGCAGCTGGGTTTTCACACTCCAGATAGAAGTTTTGATAAGATGCTCTTTGGGGATGCTTCAAAGTCCCAGAATAAAAGAGCTAAAGACACTGATACAGGATTGTCCAAGGAATGATTGGCTGATCAGCCTATCCTAAAGATGAAAGTTGATGCACTCAGTATGATGAGAAACTCCAGCCATCCCTGCGGCCTTCCACGCTTCCTTACAAAGAAACACCAAGGTTCACTGAATACCTTTTCACCGCCAGGGTGGCTAAGTACTGAAAGAGACCTGCTAATACAAAGTAGAGATCAAAGGCAAGTAGAAGGAAACAGAAACCAAAGAAAACCTCCATGCCTTTGCTCATTAACATCTTTGCAGATGTAAAGCAGGATGCCACACCCACACAATGACAGTAGGATGCTAGAATAGAGGGGCACGAGGAAAACAACAACAGCACAAAGGCCTAGGAAGGAGAGCAGAGGTGGAACTCTTACTAGATGCCTGGATGGCAGAATGGGCCAAAATGCCCAGAACATTTTGCCTAGAGATGCGCTAGCTGCTTTTACTTTCCCTGAAGGAAATTGGACTTTCTGTTCTGAAATAATGGAGACATTTAGAAAGACAAAAATAAGAGAGCCTAGAGAAGTAAGAGGGAACTCACACAATGGTGACCATACAGCAGGCTTTGAGCGTAGACAGTTTGGCTACAAGGAAAATGGATTTTTTTTTTCTGTTTCTTTTATTTTAGGGAAGGGTCTACAGGATGCTTAGGGTCTCACTACTAGATCGGACTTGCAGTGATCTGCCTGCTTACAGCCTTCCAAGAGCTGGGATTACAGGTGCGCACTACCACACCCAGTCTCAATTGCTGTCTCAGCACATCTGGGGGGCAGGGCCAGCATGGCCGGCCCAAGGATTGAACTCTTGGCCCCTGTGCCTGCCTGCAGGTGCTTTATTCTGCTGAGCTATTTGGCCTCCCTGAAAATGGATATTTTCAGCATGGATTCTCCAAGAAAGCCCCAGTGGGGTCCATCAGAACCTCCATCAGGTCTTGATACATCTGGCTGCAAGAAACAGTTTACTGTTATTATGGTTTATGTCTAGTTGTCCCCCAAAAGCCTCATGCAATCATGAGGCAGGGACTTCTAGAGTTTGAGACTTGATTTATAATCCACTGGGATTATGTGTTTTAGTACTGATGAGATTATGGTTTTAAGTCCTTCTGGGATTATGGGTGTGGCCTAGGTGGACAGGCTGAGGCGGAGAGCCTGAATGTATTATAGAGAGAGACAGAGAGACAGAGAGACAGTGAGACAGACTCGCGCTGTTGCTCTCTGATGCCCTGATTGGTTGGTTGCCTCTTTCACCGTTTTGTTGATCTACTGCCATGAACTGCTGCCCTCTGTCTGCCCTGTTCCACTCAGCTTTGGGCCAGCCGAATATGGACTGAAACCTCCACAAACTGTGAGCTAAATAAACCTTTCCTTCCTTCATTTTGAGTGTCGGGGTATTTGTCCCAGCAATGAGAGAAGGGTAAGACAACTGTGATGGGAGATGTGAGCGGCACCCCAAAACCCGCTCATTTACGGCAAAATGCCAGCACTGCAGTGAACCTTGAACACTGAGGTGTTAGTTTAGCAAAAGCAACTCATACGTTAACATCTTTTGTCTTAAAAGAAAGACACACAATGCGGGCAACAGGTTTGCCACCACTGCTTTGGTGGCATACAATACTCCCAAAATATACCGAAGAATGGTTAAGACTGGGCAGCTAACAAATATATTATCACTTTGAGGTGAGAACACTTACTATCCAATCTCTTTGCACTTTTCAAGAGCAGAACATGCAGTCCTTAGCCACAGTACCGTTGCTGGAAAAAGCTGAACTGGTTCTCCCAGTTAGCTGTGTCTTGTATCCTCTGGAGAATCTCTCCCTGAATCTCTTTTCTCCTCACTCAGTCTCTGCCAGTATTCTGTTCTTTCTATCAGTTCAATGTTTTTTTTTTTTTTGTTTGTTTGTTTGGTTTTTTTTGTTTGTTTGTTTTCTGCATGCATGAGAGATCTTTCTGTGCCTGGTTCGCTTCCCTTAACACCATGCCTTCGGATTTGCCAATGGTGTGCGTGGCTGAAGCACCTTCCACGGTTTGTGGAGGCCACGGTTTTAGCCACTTACCCACAAGGGGTACTCAGGCCAGTTTCTTATCTAGGTGACTTCGAAGGGTTCTGTAATGAACTCAGGAGTGCAGCTGTCTTCCTACCTATTGACTGTAGTGGGCTGGTGGGTCACAAGACAGTTTTGTTGGTAAGCTTTTGAGGACTGTTTCTACTGCTCCCCACAGTGGCCGCGCTAAGGCGCCTTCCCACCCACACTGCATGGGTTCCCCTTTCTGCACGTTCTCATCAGCACTTGTTCTATTTTGCCTTTTTTGCTACTAGTCCTCTGAGCGGAGAGAGGTGATATTTTACTGGGCTTTGACTCGAATCGCTTGATTAGCACTGTTGTTTTGTGCTGTGTTGATTCTCAGCTTGCCAATTAGTACCATTCAGAAATACTAATTCGCCCTAATGAGGGGATCTATTAGGTAAGATGCTGCTGCTCTGGAGCATGCGCTCTTAAAGAGCCCAGATGCCGTTTGTGGGTAATTCATGCGTCCTCAATGTCTTAAATTATGCTAATTATGACATGAATTTCCCTAAGATTCTCCACTAAGGATTGTCAATTAACCTTACTGCCTAGTAGGAAACCTGGTAGGATTTCATGGACTAGTTCTTGACACTTAATTAAAAGCAGTTGTTCTGATTTCAGCGATGCAGGATGCACCAGACGGTATTCGGAAACAATTACTAGGGTCTCTCATGCTAGCAGTGCTGCTCGCGCCACGGCAAGGGCTGAGTAAGCGCCAGTCGGCCTAAGGGAGAATGCAAATGCTGTTTTCTTTTAAATTGCATGTCATTACATTTACTATCTTTATCCAAAAGGGGAACACTAGGGTATGTTTCTAAGTGTTCTTAAAGTTTATTACAGTTTAAGGCAATATAAGAGTTTCCTAACCTTAAAATCATCTCAATCCCGAGTTGTTGAACCCTTCGATAGTCAATTACTCAGCAACAGCAGCCTAAATAAGACACGTGTAACTAACTCAGCAACCTGTCTCATTTATGGTGTCTGGGCTTTTTCCAACCCCAGACAATTATTATTATTATTATTATTTGGTATTTAGTACAGTGTCTACAGGGTCTCACTACACAGATCAGACTCAGTGATCCTCCTGTTTTCAGCCTCCCAAGCACTGGGATTCCAGGCACGTGCCACCATGAGGTGTCTTCTCAGACAATTTTTTGTCAATGAGAGATTCAATCAGCTGCTGCTTGGAGTAACCAAATATTAAATGATTTTCTGTTTATGAGTTTTTTTTATGATTCATTCTTTCAAGCCAAAATTTTCTGAGTCACTGCTGTGGGCTGGCATTGTGCTGGCGAATAGTGCACCAAGGCTTCTCCCACACTGCGGTGTTTCTGTCACCTTTGCTAAAGTCAGAGATTTCTGAGGAGTACAAATACATGGGATATAATGAAAATAACGGTTCTTTCTGTGGTTATATAAATTATTCAATGTGAGAATTCTTCAAACACACTCTAAGGAATAAGAGATAGAAGGTTGTATTAACATTTGCTTGTTAGCCTTCCATCTACCACAGATAGGGACTACCATTAAATACTATCAGAAATAAAATATGGAAACCAATCAAGTGTAGCAATTCAATTAATCAACATCACTGCAGAGATTAGTATTAATTGATTAATAAACAATAACTACACTGGGTTATTAAGCACCTATGTGGTGCTGGGTATTGTATGAATTCTATATATGTTATATATTTCCTTATTGTTCCCATAACCCTGTTAGGTAGGTTTTATTCCTGGAAAGAGAGAAAAAAGAGAGGAGAGAAGGTAGAAGAGAGAGAAAGAGGAAAGGAGGGAAGAAGGGAGGGAAAGAGAGACAGAGACAGACAGAGATAGACAGAGACAGGAGAGGGAGGGAGGAAGGAGAGAGGAGAGAGCACTAAACTCTAGCAAGGTTAAGCCATTTGCTGCCCCTCTCTTAACTTAATGGAGCTCTAGGATTTTAAACACTTCTATTTTTACTCCAAAGCCGTGATCTTAGTGATTATGTTTGCTTAATTGGATTTCATGAAAATCCCTTGAGAAAACACCATAGTCAAGGAACTACCGTCTTCCTGTCCAAAAATGCATAAAACCCACAACTTTGGGAAAAGGATGTTTTTTGGGCATACATACGAAACTCAGTTTTGTAGTTCCACTAATGAGCAAGGTTTGCAAAAGCGAGGTAAACACACAGTCTAGGAGGACTGCTCTTCGTGGAGTGAGAGGTGAACCAGGGACAAAGCCGAGTGGCCAGCCGCATTCGCATCGCCGAAGGAGCGGCAGCTCCACTTCTAACCATGTCCTCATACGGTCACATAGCTGGACGAGGTCAGATTACAAGACAAAGACACATTTCTCTTCCAATTCTCCACTTAGTCATTCGAGGAGGATGTCTCCCCTTGGGGAGAGCTATTCTGAGTCAGAGGTAAAGTGCCTCAGCAAGGCTTACTTAATCCTATCTTTGCAGGCATGAGATCTGTTTCCATGGAACTGTATTTGGAGACATCCAATCTTAATGAAGTCATGCTTTCTAATGGCCCAACAACTGCAGAGTCACTAATAATGCAGTTATTCTTTTATCAGATCGGTTAGATGAACTCTAAGGAGATCTGATAATTTTTCTCAACTTTCGACTCTTATTTGACTCACACCCTCTGCCAGGAAATGCTAATGTGTCAGTCTCGGTACTACTTGGATGAGGTTGACCAGAATTGCAGTAAAAGTGCGTTGCTGGTCTCTACCTTAATTACTACATGAAAGGCTATGGCGAATGTTTGCAGTATAAACAATGATGAAGGAGCATAGATGAAGCAGATTTTTTCATATTCATAGAAATAGAAAAAAAATAATTTCCTAACAGTCAACATATACTGGTCTATGCCAGTTTTTATTCATTCTTTAATGGGATTTAGAAAACACACACAGTAGCTTAATAGACTTTGAAATTAGACCTCAGTATAATTATAAAACTCAACCTTAGCATTTAGACTGAAGTTTCATGGGTAAGTTATCTATCTGCCTTTCTCGAGTCTTAATTTCTCTCTTTGCAAAGTGACTATGTGAGAATTAAACACACCAACGTGTAGGAAATGTCTAGTCAATGCCTGAGGTACACTAGGTGCTAACAATTGATTTTTCTTCTCAGGCTCGGAAAGTGAAGGAAACTTTAGGATAGAATACAAAATCTGTCAGAGGCTAACATTGTCTTCACTGAACCAACAGGCCTAGAAAATACTAGAGCTAATGGGCCATAAAGGAAGGAGTAGCAGTTTGACCTGGATCCTGGTCGTGACACTCACAGTTGCTCACGGTGAGCCATGGAGTGTTTTCGTAGCCCTTGCATTAAGGCTGCCCTTGTCACATGCTTTGACTAGTAGGGTGTCTTGGGCTGCCCACTGCCACTGTCTGAGCCTGACTCTACAGGACCTACCACCACCCATGACCAGCAAGCCTATTGGCAGCTGAGAGAATGCATGGTATTGAGGTCAGAGATGCTGGTTCTGTCTGAGGCCCCTTTAGGTTAATTGGCCTCTCCCCATTATAGTAGCCGATGACTATTATACTGACAATGAGTTAGGCTCACCAATATCAGTATGACCTAATGAATCACGGGCTTACTAAATGGTGCCTGAGTTAAGTGACTCAATCTGGGGGTAGGAATTATGTAGCCACAGACAATTGATTGCACCTGTAAGGATATATGGGGTGAGGAGGAAAGTACAAAGTAAGGGAGATACAGGTTTGAAACAACTTTTGCAAACAATTACTTATCACTTCTGATGGAATAACGTGCGCACCAGGTACCACTGTTCCAGATTAACAAAGGATGGAATTCTGTCACCACTGGGCGTCAAGGGTTTTATGTGCAAAGGAGCCTTTGCAAATGGAAGTCTACATATTAATTTCCCCCCAGCCAGCATCCTGTGATTTCTTCGTTTTTGGAGTCCAGGAATGCTTGTTACGTGCTATACATGGCCACAGAGGAAAAAAGGGGTGACCAGAGGAGAGATGGGGAAAACGAATGTTGAAAATCAAAGGAATTTGGCACAAGGCACCGAAGTTTCATACTGCAGATAGCAAAGACGGGAAGCCCGAGTAGCATCCTTTTCCTGTGTCAGCTGTCCGCTGCAGAAAGAGGACATGCCCTTTTTTTTCTTCTTTACCAGGCAGAGCACAACATGAATGCGATTAACTATAATTTTAAAATTGTGTGATATTGGTTCCTCTTTGTGAAGCAGACAACTAAGTATGGCTTTGAAGGGAGTAATTTGAAATTCACAAATTAAAAAAAAAAAAAATTACCCTGCAGCCACAGAGTGCTTCTCTTAACTACAGGCTACATTTTGTGATTTGGGTGGTGGTTAACTTTGTGCTTATTTTGTACGTGTTTCAGAGGTCAGCCACAGGCTTTTTTTTTTTTTTTTTTTGAGACAGGGTCTCATTGTGCAGTTCAGGCTGGCTTTGAGCTCACTTTTGTAGCCCAGGCTGGTCTCGAACTCACAACGATCCTCCTGCCTCAGCCTCCCAAGTGCTGGGATTACAGGCATGAGCCACCACACCCGGCCACAGGCTATTTTTGAAAAGCAGGGATTCTGAAAAGCTGGGGAGAGATAGTTTGTTCTCCTTTGTGACAGAGGTGGATTCAGGTGGTAAGACGTCCACACAAATGGCAGGGTCCTTGAGGTGGCACTTGTCCCCTCTACAAGTTGCCCCCTAAATGCCTAGGAAAATGGTAACCCTGAGTGGCAGCCCACAAATACTTGCCGATTTGGGGCTACTCAAATTCTAGGAGTGGTGCATTGTGGGACTCTCACACTACCTCGCCTCTCTTGGCCAAGCTTCTTTGCCTCCTCTACTTCTGAGTTTGGAGTTGCCTGTGTGAATAAGTGGTAAAGCTCAACCTCTGGCAGTCCAAAAGAGAAGGTCACAAAAAGTCAACCATGGGGGAAGATCTGTCAGTAGTTGTCTGCTTTGATCCTACATGTTCAGAGCTCTCTGATGGCTGGTGACCCAGGTTTGTGTCAAAGGGTTCCAACCGTGGAAGTCATTCTGTTGGCACAGGGCCTGCAGCTGTTTGGCTGTTGCCACAGTGAAGTGATACCTAGTTGCCATCATGCACCTGCCTCTTGGCTCTGGTTCTGCCTTTGAAGTGAACAAGAAGGTATTTGCAACTTCTTTGCAGTTGAAGGGGCGCAGGCATTGCTTGGGAGGGAGTGCTGAGCTAGAAGTTAGGGCCGTCATCCTAAGACTGAGTAGCTGGATTTTCTCTCCTTATCTATTACATAAGATTGTTACACCAATCCTATGCTCTATATTTTGTTGCTATTACTTTTGAAGAGGTGCACTAGGAGCAGAATATAATCACATAGGTACGATATGATCAAGGCTGAAGGCTAAGTTATGTTATATATATGCATATAATCTATCATCTATCTAATCTATCTAATCATCTCTATATCTGTGCACGTATCTCTATCATCTATCTATCCATTTATTTCTATATCTATCTATCATCTCTATCTACCTATTGATCTATCTCTGTGCACCTATTATCTATTCTATCTATCTATCTATCTATCTATCTCTATCTCTCTATCTCTATCTATTATCTATCTATCTCTGTGATTATAGAGATAGGCAGGTAGTGAAAATATTTGAAAAGACAAAGAACTCATAGTTGGGATTTGTGAAGACAAGAGGAGCTGGTGAAAATCTGTGACCTGAAAGGCCTATTGGATTTAAAGGCAGATATAGAAGCCAGACTCCAACATGGCCTCAGTGACACCCACCTCTGGGTACACACTGCTGCCCTTGGAAAGTCTCCTGCCTTGTCCTGGGTGTGGTCTGTCTAAGCAGTAGCATACGGACACTGTGACAACCTATCACTTCTGAGGTTAGGGTAGACATGTGCCACTTGTCTTGGGCACTTTCTGTTCTCTCTAGGGAGTGCCAGCAGCTTGGGATGTGGTTGTTCAGGTGGCCAACGAAATGGCCAGTGTGCCAGAGAAACGAAGCCTTCTGGAAAGTGCCTGAATGAGACTGGAAATGAATGCTTTCTCAGTTCAGTCTCAAGGTGGCTACATCACCAGCCAACAGCTTGATGGCACCACATGAGAGCGTCTGGGCCACACAGCTAGACTGGCCCTAGGTTCCTGACCACAGCAACAGCAAGACCATGAGTATGTGTGTCCACTTCTGCTAATTTTGGGGGAACTTCTCAGGTAATGGTAGATAACTGACATTGCACTCAGGCTGCGTATAAAGCTACAGTGGCAAAATGCAGAGCTGGAGCTTACAAATCCAGGTTTCTCAAAAACAAAAACAAAAACACACGGATGTATAGAGTAAGGAAAATCTACTTTAAGATTATTTTCAGAGCTCATTCAACAGTTTTGTTTCTGTTGTGGGGTATCAGAACACCTGCCTGTCTTTGAACTTTTGCTAGTCAGACGTAACATCCAGATCACCAGACCCACACAAAAGCCTAGTGAGAATTTCCAGAGTTCAGATCTTCTAATTCTTTGTAAATGCGTTCATTCTTTCTGTTAACAAAACCCTCAAGTTCTGTTACAAACAGTGCTGACAGCCATGGGTATCACTCTTGAGTCAGACTCTACAATCAAAAATGTGTCCACACAGGCTGATAAATTATGTACGCAAGGGTGGATGAGTGTGTTCACACAGGCCAATAAAATCCTGCTGTAACCAGAATCCTTTCCATCCTCCCAAGGCAGAGCTATCAGCAGGTCACTTTGCAAGGTGCCAGGCACCATTCTCAACAGCAGAGTATAATCAAGGTTGAGCTCAAGTCGGGCCATCACCACGGAATGTCGGAGGGATCATGGCATGCAGCGTGCAGAGCTTGGCATTTTGTGGAGGTCCCACCAATGTCAGCTGGGGTGACTGGGAAAAGCAGGAGGGGAGAAGGTGACACTGGAAGACGAGTGTGACAGAGGAGGGAGGTCAAGGCCCATGGGCTAGAATTAGTCACCTATGAAATGGTGATGTTTTGTGATGTATACGGCTTGGAAGGAAATATCTACCATGGCTGTCAGAGGTTTCATTTAGAACACGGGAGTGTGGTGGGTGGTGAAAATGATGGCATTAAACTGCTTCCTTCTCATTGGTGTTCTTAGCAACCTGATGCTATTGTCTCTGACAAACTCACAGAGGACCGGTGGTCCAGGAGGTTAAAGCAGAAAGGAAGGAAAGAAATGATCTTCAAGAAGGTGCAAGGGTCCAAGAATTTCTGCTGTTTTGCCTTTCTGCCCTTGTTCCCTCTGTTTGTTCCCTTTCCTTCCCTGCCCTCCCCTCGCTTCCCCTCTCCTCCCCTCCCTTTCCCTTCTCTTCCTCTTTGTGGAATAAGTCCCGAACACATGGCCTTCTGGGTGCGAGGCCAGCACTCTAGGTGCTGAGTTATATCCCAGCACTTTGACTATTGTCTAGGTAAGATCTGATTAGTTCTCCTTATTGTCAAAATGAAGGGGCAGTACGGGAAGTATTTTAAGAAGTAAGGGATCGTGCTACTGCCCAGGGAGGACAAGGGATACTGACTCCCTGTCCCTTTGTGGTCTTGTGCTAGGAAGCGCATGGGCTGACTGTGTATCAGGAGAGATGATGTAACCGAAATGCTAACTTGCTTACTGCTGTCTAATTTTTCCTCTATCAATTTTGCCCCTTTGAAATTCAAGGAATTAGACAAGCCTGTTCATTTTCTCACGGAAGTAATATGATTAAAGAAGTTTTAAAAAGAGAATCTGACATCTGGCTTTTATATTTAGAGACCCAGATATGTAGAGGACGAGATAGTACATGCAGACAGGATTTCTGGGAAAAAACATGGCTAGGGCCCACTTCGTCTTTACTCTCACGTTAAAGTAGGGAGGATTTCCTGGGTGTCTCAGGTGAGGTTAGAGCCCTCTGTCTGATATCTAACCCTTTCCGCGTAATTCTGCAGTCTACCTGGGTGTCTCCTCCAGCTGTGGTCACGTGCTCTCGGGAGTCTGGGCCCAGATTCAGTGGCTGGGTCTTACTGGTGACAGCCAGTAGTGGTACTTTTGTGAGATAATGATCATTTCGTGGTTTTGTGCAAAACAAGATGGGAATGGGACGTGTTCCTCAGTGGCACGAGGAGGTCTGGATGCAAGGTGGCCTTGCAAAGCACTGTGTCTCGGTAGCGGGTTTGGAGCTTAGGAGTGCCTGGGCCTTCAGGGCCACGTCAGAGTCACGGAAGTGTGTGGAAACAAACAGAGTGGAAGCGACCCTCCTGTCTTGGGTCTATTTCATCTCTAAGTGGTATCACAAAATGCACTGCGCTGCTAGGTTCTGGAATCAGCTTCTCGCTTGCCACATGGGTCGCACCTGATGCGCTGGCTGGGTAGGGAAAGGAGGGAGATGACTGCCAATCCTGTCTGTTCTATCTATCTATCTATCTATCTATCTATCTATCTATCTATCTATCTATCTATCTTCCTATGTATAATCTATCTCTGTCCAGGAATCTGTCTGTCTGTCTCTGTCTCTGTCTCTGTCTCTCATCTATCTCAGTTGTCCTGGGAATGAGAGGCCTATCTCCAAGAGCTACACCTGGAAGGCACCCCACATCTTTAGGTCACCTGGACAGGACACCTCCTGTCCCCAGGCTGTGCCATTCTTTCCCACAAATATCTGGTGGAGAACTTCCTTCCCTAGCATCCAGAATTACCCCTAAGAGTTGCTTAGCAGAAGTGATACTTTCAAACCGTCTGGGCTGCAGCTCAAAATGCCATCAGGCCAGACTCGCAGTACCCAAAAGCTCCAAAGCAGGGTGGGGGAACCAGTGGAGAGTGGCCAGTTCCCAGGGGTGCGCTGAGATGCTGAGCCAGCTAGGCCCATTTTCTGGATTCCCCGGAAGCATGCGGGCCAGCCAATCTCCACGAGGACTAGGATGCCCCCTTCTTCAAGGGCTGGGCAACATTTGAGAGAAAGTGTAAGGAGGGGGTTGCAGGAGGCCCTGTTGTCTGTGAGATCCCTCCGCGTTGTGTTCTCTGTAACAGTGCGTAGGCGGTACTGAGGAGGCTTCTGAGAGAGGCCTTAGGGACACTGCCGAGGCCTACAAGGTAGATCGGCCGCTGCCTCTGGAACCCTGCCTGCCCAGCCAGGAACGCAGAGCTCATCAAAGTGGCTTCGCAGTTCTGTGTCTCCTGAGAGGCAGGAGGAGGAAGAGACTGTGAAGAGCTGCACCCCCAGTCTTTCCTGCCGCCAGGAACCCTTCCGTGATGAGGCAGTGAGACTGCTGCGGGAGCAGGTCACCCCGACAGTGGAGGCCGCCCTGAGCCGCAGGAGGGCATGGTCAGCGCCGAGGCCACACCTCATGAGGACCCCCCAGAGCATTCACACCCTCAGGACTACTCGCTGGTGCTCCCCTTCACCCACAGAGGGAGTGCGCGGAAGAGCGCCGGCGCAAAGCCTGGGCTACCGCCTCGTGCGCAAGGCCTCAGAGTCTGAGAGCAGATCCCAGCCAGCGCCTGTTCAGCCAGCTCGAGAAAGGCATCCTGGTGGCCAGCAGCGCCCACGGCCTCCTTGCGCAGCGCCCTTGCCCCACCCCCATCGCATGGAACACACCCCACGTCCCTCCTGGGCTGGGCCCACATCTGCTGTCCAGGAACAAGTACACGGAACTGTTCAAAGATGCCTGCTTTTACAGAGACTTTGACAAGTACTCCCCGGACCGGGGACCAACCCCCACTTGAGGTCCAGGTGACACCGCATTCCTGGGAAGAGAGCCCTGGCCCGAACTGTTCTTCACAGACCTCTGTCACAGTACACATGGAGCAAGCCTTTGCCAGCCAGCTACCGAAAAGACGTCAGAATTGCACGCTGCCCTCCCGCTCCTGATGGGGCGTGGGGGATCCACCTGCTATTTCACCTGTCTCTTTCGGAAATGACTCGTTCTCCACACCCCGATCCGCCTCCCTTTGCGCTCTGGCGTGACCTGCTTATGCGCTACGTCCTGGAACTCTTGCCAACCCTGACTGCTGGAGGACTCTATCCTCTGGAAACAATTCGAGATGTGTTCTCTCTTATTTCAAAGGAACTGGGAAATTTCCAATCACTGTGAACTTAGGCTCTTTTCTTCTTTCCCGATCCTCATCTCTAAAGCTGAACACTTCATATTTTCTTCCTGGATCTTCGTAGGAGTCTCAGATAAAATATTCAAATAGGGTGAAAAAAAATACTTCCTCCCTCGATGTCATCATATATGGCCATGAGATATATTTTGCAATCCATTAGCTTTTCTGAAACTTATAGATTCTCTCTCTCTCTCTCTTTTTGTACTTTAGTGCAGGGACTACAGGGTCTTGCACACAGATTGGACTGGTAGCGATCCTCCTGTTTTCAGCTTCCCGAGCGCTGGGATTACAGGCGTGCGCCACCACGCCCAGTCTCAGTTGCTCTCTCTGTGCGCCTGGGGAGCGGGGCCAGCACCGCCCTCTGGATCGACTGCGCCTGTCTAAGTAGGTTCTTCAGTCTGCTGAGCTATTTGGCTGGCCCTTAGATTCTAATTACTAAGGAGCACAGTTAACGTCAAATGATTAAATCACCTCGTCGTTTCTGTCCAGGTCACTGTACTCCTCAAGCGCAGCAGGGGCTAGGAAGTCCAGCCTTCCTTCAGAGGAAAGCAGTCATCCAGAAATCTGAGAACTTGCCCTCATTCTACCGCAGTTCAACCCTCCTGACTTTGGTTGTCCTGCTACCTTTTAGCGGCACTCGGCCACCTGCCACCGGCTTCTCTGCTGATTGCGGCTACCTCCCTCCTGGTGCATTCTCTCAAAGCCTGAGACAGCCCTTTCATGACCCTATCTTTCCTCCCTTATCTGAGAGAATGGCCACAGAGCAGCGTGTCTGTCAGTCTCAGTCTCTTCCTAGAGAGCTCATCAAAGCAGCAAAGGGTCAGTGGAAGGCCATTTCCCCAATTTGCCTAATCTTCAGGCTCTGGGAGCTTTTGAAGATAATATCATTAGGAGGCGTGGTAGCTCTGGCTGGGAGAATAAGGGGACAGAACAGAGCGAGGAGAAATGGCTCCTTCGAGATGGCAATCTGGACGGACTGAAGATGAGGTGTGGATGCTGCAGCGGGCGGGCAGGCGGGCAGGGGGAGGAGGTGCTTGCCAGGAAATCAATATGATCGCCTGGAGCACATCGCGGGCTCCGTCCCCGCCTGGAAGGGCCGGCTTGATAGCTTAGTGAACTAAAGCGCTTGCGTTCCTCCTCCTCCTCTTCTTCCTCTTCTTCTTCCTCTTCTTCTTCTTCTTCTTCTTCTTCTTCTTCTTCTTCTTCTTCTTCTTCTTCTTCTTCTTCTTCTTCTTCTTCTTCTTCTTCTTCTTCTTCTTCTTCTTCTTCTTCTTCTTCTTCTTCTTCTTCCTCTTCCTCTTCCTCTCCTTCTCCTTCTCTTCCTCCTCCTCCTCCTCCTCCTCCTTCTTCTTTGTACCAGGGATTGAACTCAGGACCTTGTACCTGGCAGGCAGGGTGCTTATTCTACTGAGCTATTTTCCCCTGGCTCTCATTCTAATTAGTCTTGTATATTTATGATAAAAATATTATTTTTATGATAATTTTTAAAATTATATGAAGTGGCTTAAATACTACTGATTACCTACTGGAGCATTTCTGTTGTTACAGATTTATTTATTTTTAAAATTTTATTTATTATTTTTATTCTTGTTTCAGAACCTTTGTTTGTTTATTCACTCATTTTTATGGCCGGCTCAGCCCACCCCAAGGTCAGGGCTGGCGCAGCATGTGGTGCCGGGGATCGAACCGCAGTCCCTGAAGCCGCCCAAGCTTCCCCAACCAGGGGCTTTAGACCACTGAGCCATCCCGCCGGGCCCTGTTACAGGTTTATTATTATTATTATTATTATTATTATTATTATTATTATTATTATTATTTTTGTGGCCAGCTCAGCTCACCCTGGGGGCAGGGCTGACACAGCATGTGGTATCAGGGATTGAACCGCAATCCCTGCATGCTTGCCTAAGCAGGTGCTTTGGACAGCTGAGCTATTTTGCCAGCCCTGTTATTACAGATTTACAAGCTAAAACTGCCATTAATGCCCTACCATTCAAGGTTATTATTATTATTGTTATTTTTTTCAGGACCAGAGATTGAACTCAGGTCCTTGCACTTGTCAGGCAAGTGGTTATTCTACTGTTCCCCCAAGGTCCATTTTTCAAATTCTATGTTGACACTACATTAGCTCTTGGAGCCGATGTTCTTGGATATTTACGCACTTCTAGCTTCCACACGTGCTTCCTATTTTCCACCTCTCTGACACATCCAAGTGTAGAATATTATCATACAACTGTGTCCTTTTAAGTATAATAGTTACAACAAAAATTATAATTAAAAAGGAGAAGTAAACCCATATGGACATGTAAGAGCTATTAAACTATTGAAACATTACCAACCACAGGAAAGGGTCCTGGTGTACACGCGAATTCCTCGAAGCTCATAGATTGATCCTAAATTTAATTGGTTTTTCCTTGCCAGCGTCCTCCTTGTGTAGGCCCACTGCTTCGCAAATGTCACTGGCTGGTGGCTGAGCTCCATTCGCTCTTCTTATTCACCTGCTCTCCTTGAGTATGCTAGCCAGCACCAAAATGCTGAATATATGTGAAAGAAAGAGAAGGTAGAAGGAATGAACCTGGAAAACTGGGAGCTAGCTGCGGTGTAACAGGTCGTTTTCTAGGGAGGTAAGTAGATTGCAGAAATACTTAAAACCTAGGTAACTGAAGTCTGCGTTTATTGACAGTTACTTCGGTTTCTCCCACTTGCGTCTTTCCTAGGGCCAATATCAAGTTAAATCAGAGATGCTGGACTCTTGGATTAAAGGAGGAGTCAGGAGCCGCTGTCTCCTCCTGGCCCGCAGCAGTGCGACCACTTTCACAGAACAGCTACCAG
The DNA here is from genome assembly GCA_004027025.1 of Myocastor coypus. Classification (NCBI taxonomy): domain Eukaryota; kingdom Metazoa; phylum Chordata; class Mammalia; order Rodentia; family Myocastoridae; genus Myocastor; species Myocastor coypus. The sequence goes on from PVJA010004285.1 coordinate 56,986, forward strand.
CCCTGTCATTACCTGGGAGCTCAGACTCGCTGGAAATGGCTTGAGCCAGGGAACGGCAAGCAATTGCTTTCCCACCAAACAGAGTGACCTAGAGAGCGATGCCGGGAGACCCCTCCCATTTGGTGCGGAACAAGACAGCCATTTTTTATGTCTGACTTCTAAGATCTCTAGGCAGATACTGAACAGACTGTGGCAAATGGCGTCGATTCTAGCACAGCTCTGAAATCCGCCTTCTCTCCTGTCAAACAGTACAATGGGCTTGAATGCCTTTTCAAGCCCAAGATGCAGATTCTATGAATTTTACATTTAAATGTGCTTAGTCATCTCTAAGGACTTCACAGTGCGGGGTTCAGGGCTCTTGGCTGGCCACGTGAGTGGAATATGGACCCTCTGTCCTGGGTAACAGCTGCATTGCTGGGACCCCCTGAGCCCAGGGCGGGGGTGAAGCCAGGGGGTTCCCTGAGCTTACCAGGATGGGGGCGATGTGGTGAGCAGAAGCCCTTTGAGCGCTAAATCATTTGCTCTTTACCAGTTCATAGGTTTCAACACTGATCTCTAATTTGACTGTATTTAGAGACAGGTATTAAAAAGGGCAGTTAGGTTAAAACGAGGGTGGACCCCAGTCTGGCACAGTGAGTGTCCTTTTTATGATGCAGAGACTTGGACATAGTTAGGTGGAGAAGACACAGTGGTGAGAGTGGGCGCTCACAAGCGAGGAGAAAGCTCACGGGATCTAACCTGGCAACAGGCTGACCTAGGACCTCTGCGGCCCCGGCTGTGAAGACAGGAATCTCTACCACTTAAACCTCCTGCGGCAGCACAAGCAGACTCAGCAAGCTGTATTTGCAGAAGAAGCTCCTGCCTGCCCCCAGCATTAGCCTGGGGACAGAAGCTTGGCGACCGAACGCGCCTCAGTTCCTTCAAGGACTCCTACAGCAGGGCGTGGCGAGTAGGCAGTGTGCCAAAGGAAGGGCGTGCTTTTATTTTAAATCTTTTGCTTTATGATTGCAAAAGCCTGGGATATTCCTTATAGAAATATTACGCAGTACAAACCAGGCGCATGGATGTAATCCCAGCACTTGAGGCTGAAGCGAGAAGGTCTCACGGTTGAGTCTCACCTAGGCCACTCAGTGAGACTCTGTTTCCAATTAAAAACACATAAATGAAGAGCTAGGGATGTAGTTCACTGTGGCAACCCCGGGTTCAAACTCAGTGCTGCAAACAAGACGAAACAAAGCAGAACCTCCAAAACAACAACCCCAAAGATGGAAAAGATGAAGGAACAGAATAGAGCTTGTCTCGCCACTCAGGGATACCCAGGCATATACCGTGTAAGTCTTTGCAAACTTCTTCCCGCCAACACACAAATCCATATCCATAACACATGCACACATATGTACATGCAGTAGTAAAATGGAATTGATTTATTTCTGTGGTCATCTGCCAACGTCAGTGATTTTTCACATCTAGGCACATTCCCAGTGGCCTGACTGCTTCATTACATGGATGATAACCTAGAAAGGGAGCTGGGCTTTGGCACATGTAGGTTCCAGCACACGGTAAGATGCAAAGCTTTGCTGTACTGCTTTTGAGGCAGTGCCTGTTTATATCCAGCTAGTCTATTTCAAGTGATGCACAAGGCCCAGTTACCAGGAACTCCACAACGAGCTGCTCTGGGTATCCTAGGTAAGTGCCTAGGCAGGATGGTGTGGAAATGAGAGGACATGGAACACAGGTGCCACCAGTGGCTCGGGGAGCTGGGGCTCACGGCACGGATAGGGGAGTCACAGGTGGAGGCCAGGTGTGACAGAGCCGAGGAGTCTGTGGCTCAGATGGGGGTTGTGAGCTCTTCCAGGACAGAGCTCAGGGGGTCAGCTGCCAGGAGCACTGGGCAGAAGGGAGAAGTGCGAAGGACTCACAGTGCCCACCCTGAGGGGAGGCTCTCTCTGCCAGGGGCTCCGGGTAAGCAGCTGGACCTGGGGCTGTCTCCAAGGGACCCTGTGGCAGGGAGCCAGAAGTCACTGCAATAGTGACTACTCTTTGTTAATTTTATCCCACAAGCTTTCAGGGCCTGGGAAAATACAGGTTATTCTAGGGACCAAGAAAAGAAGGGCGGATAGCCTTTGCAGGTTTTTTTTTCGTTAATGGAAGATGCTGTTTGATTTTGGTTCATTGCCCAGTAGAAGAGATCTCTGGGGGCATAGTTCAGTGGAAAGTCAAGCTAATCTTTCAATGGAAAAGAAAATGTTTTCTTTTATAAACATGAAAATTACGTGGCATTCGATAAAGTGCATTGGCAAGTAAGCTTCTGCTGTGTAATATGATAAATGTAATAGGTTAATTCCTCCTGAGAGAACAAATGTCTTCCACTCAGTGGAAGACTACAGAATTCCCTGTTTTTCCTTCATTTTTTCTCCTTTGTTTTTTCTTTCTTTGTTTTCTGAGACAGAGCTTAACTATATAGTTCAGGCTGGGCCTTGAACTCACTATGTGGCAGTCCAGGCTGGCCTCAGACTTACAGTGATCCTCCTGCCTCAGCCTCCTGAGTGCTAGAATTATAGACACGGCCACCTTACCCACAAAAACTTCCCACAAGGTCTGTCTAAGGAAGATAAGCCACAGCCTCTGATTCGGGGGCAGACGGAGCGTGTGGAAAGGGGAGAGCCTCTCCCTGTGGATAGGGAGGCTGCGGCCTCTGACTGTGTTTTGGGGTATCAGAGTAATCCCCCCGGCCCCCGCTTTGGACTTTTGCTAGTCAGATATACCATCTGAATCTGAAAAACGATCACACTGATTTTGAAATAAACACAGTGTACTTAGAGGTGAAGAATTAATGACCTTTCATGTCTCCAAAAATGTTAGTGCAGCAAAAGAAAAACAGTGTGATGTTTCAACAACAGATGGTGTTATCTCGTATGTGGGACCCCAGAGGATGTCGCACACCCCAGAAAACCCAGTGCACTGTGGCCCTTGGAGAAGAAACTGAAAATGCAGAGGCAGCACTCTCGGTGGCCCAGGCTACCTGAGCAGCAGTTTGCTGTACTAATTAATGGCTGGGGCTTACGGCCTCGGCTTCTAGTAACGTAGAGGCCAAAGGTAACTTGTATTCATCCCATGACATCTTCATAAATGTAGTATTAAAACATTTATATGGGTTTTTCCTTTCCTGAAGCATGTACATCTATCTGTTGGAGGACTGCTTCGCATGTACGGTTGTGTGTGTGTGGTGTGGAAGGTGGGACTCCATTGGGCCAAGCTTTACCGCTCACCACTGGCTGCTGTGGTGCATCCCTAGTTCCTCAGCTTCTTTGGAATGTTGGCCTCGTAGCCAAAGCTACTTTCAAAAGTTACCATGCTTTCTACATATGCTCAAGGCGATGAATAAATTTTCAATAAAACAGCACCAATTACTTCTCCTGGATTGTCTCCTTCTGTCTCCAGGGGGGACTATGGAGAGTTAGTCCCTCCGTCATCCAACTCACTAGAGCCCATCAGATTGCAAATGGTTATGGAAAACACGGCTTACCGTCTATCACTGGCTTTGGCTGGGAGCTTTTCAGGCGCAGCGAGGGCCGGAAGCGGGTGCGGTCGTTGAAGCTCCAGCTCTTCTGCACTTTGGTGGGGCTGCCTTCGGCTGTGATGTCAGTGCTCGGGGACCGCCTGTCACCTACTGAGCTTTGTCTGCTCTTAATACTCTGGCCCCTCGGGCTAGCCATGCGCACTCGCTCCTTAAAACTTAGCTTCTGACTGTGGGAACAGAGGCACGGTTATTGCATTTCAAGCAATTTCTTCCAATTCACTTGAGAACATAATTTGATGCAACCGTACATGGTCATGTGCCATGTGTTTCAACAGACGGATGTTTTCAATGAGCAGGAGCCTAGAAATGTCTTTTTCCCTTATTGAAAAGTCGAGTTTCTTTTTAGTCTTTCTACCTGCGCTCATCTGAGATGCGCCTAATACAGATGTCCACACCTTTCTTGGATTCCTTCTGGAAAGGACAGAGATCGGGAAGAGCAGTCTGAACTCAGTGACACTGAAGACAGATTAGTTTGCAATTTACTTTAAGACATGTTGCGTAACTTTAGCTTTAACCTCAACTTTTAAGACTTAAACAAAGTTATCGTTTTGCTCGGGAGCATATCTCTTTGTGATTTCTAAAGAGTTCTACGTGAAACCAGGGATGACAGTTTCATATCCACATCCAATCTGCATGCATTTCGTGTTCCAGGCAAGGTTATGATAGCTATAAACTCATGCAGTCTTATAACAGTTGGTAGTACTGCACGTGTACGGAACAGATGACACTTAATGGGACATTTCCTCGGTGCTTACATTCATTCTTGGGAGACATCACCCACGCAAGGTGGAACAGCCTCAACATACAACAGGTACGATGAGTGATTCATGGGATAAGATGTAATCAATGTTCACTAACACAATTTTCTGTGGTTAAAAGGTTATTGATTTGCTGTGGCAGCTACCGGCAAATTGCATTGGTTCCGACACTCAGTTCTCTGGTGCTGGATAGGGTTGAATTGCTGTGTGGTAGGGAGGGACTTTAGCAGCAGCGGACTCCACAGTGCCTCTTCACTGTGCTTAATCTAGGGATGCAGGGTGATGGGCCAAGAAGGCAGGTCGTCATCTCTATGTTGGAGATAAAAAGAGTGGGATATATCGCCAGGGAGGCAGGGGAAGCTCTGCGTACCCATTTGGTTTGGTTTTGTTTGTAAAAGGCTCATGCTATTCACTGGAAGGTAGCACAGTGTTACACATGGGCAAGGGTTGGAACTTGGGAGGGACCGGAGAAGTAAGAGGGCAATGGGGAGCTCAGGGAGGAGTCGCTGGAGCAGCGTTTCTGAGTCCAGGGTGGCCTTTGTGGGGATGAAGGCAGTGCTGTCATGGGGCAGAATCATTGGACACCAAGTGGAGACCTCAGCTTCCCCACTTACCGCAGAGTCCACTGTCCCCGCCTGTAGCATGCCAACAGCAAATGGGATTAGTGGTCATGTGTTTCCCAGCTAATGAGAAAGAGTAACATTGACCTTTCCATGCCTTTGTGCTTACAAAGACGATACTCTACAAGACCCTGTGTCGTGTGTGAGCTCACACGATGACGAATCGCAGCATGGACTCTGGTGGTCAGAGTTCTGCTCATGGGAAACAAATGGACCATGCAGCTGCCAGCTCCCTCTGCAAAGCAGGCACAGCCACGTCCAGGACCAGCTGAAGCGCGTGCACAGAGCAGGTGGGCAGCTTTGTGATGAGGTCAGGTGAGCTGAGTGTTCTCTGTGACAGTCCTGCCATTGGAGGGCTCACTGCACTTGACATGGGTGTCATTTTGAGGTAGATCACATTACACATGCGCAACAATGACGCCATCAAACCGCGTCCTTTTATTCTCAGGCTAGGTTCTCCACGTCATGTGAAAGTCTTTGATTATTTAAACAAGTCTTTCAAAGGGATAGTGCCCAACAATACCTGATTTAAAATTTTTTTTAGTAGTAAAATTTTTGATTTTTTTTTTTTTTTTTAACATTCTGGGTATTGAACCCAAGGTCTTCACTCTAAACTATATCCCCAGCTTTTTTTAATTTTTAAATAATTTTATTTTCCAGATAAGGCTGGGCTTGAATTTGTGATGCTCCTGCCTCAGCCCACAGCTCTGTTTGACTCTAACATATCTGCCTCATAATTTAAATTTGTAATGACAAGTTTCAGGACATGTATTCTTATTGTTGAGCTCTTCATTAGGTCAATAAATGGTTGAGTGGGGGCCAGGGAGATAGTTGAGGGGCACAAGTGCCTGCCTGGCAAGAGCAAGATCCTGAGTTCAATACCTGGTTTGGCAAAAAAAAAAAAAAAAAAAGGTCCAGTACATACAACTATCATTACAATGCCATCTCTGTGCTTGCTCTCTATCTTTACTGGAACTAACAGTAACTTCCCATAGGAGGCTGGGTTAAGAAAATATCAAGTTACTTTCTCAAACTTTCAAGATGTCTATTTCTCTACTAACTAAATGAACAGGAAATTGCTAAAAGATCATAAAAATTTTTGGAATGGGGACTCTTGTTAGTATTCTACATTTTAATTACTAAAGTAAGAAAGTATATAGGAGGAAATATCAAATTTTGAAACCCACTATTATTTATAATAGTGAAATATTTAAAAATTGCCCCAAATAAAAATAAAATAAATCTAAAATATCTAAAATATATCCATAAGGTGACTTATGAAACATTTTGATATTATCTTTATGAAATAATGAACAGTGAAAATAATATTTTCTGAGTCTCTACCATTTAAAGCACTTAAAATGAATTCTAGACACTACTTCCCTTTTGGCCTTCTTTTCCTTTTTTTGAGACAGTGTCTCACTCTGCAGTTCAGGCTGGCCTTGAGCTCACTTTTGTAGCCCAGACTGGTCTCATACTTGTACTGATCCTCCTGCCTCAGCCTCCCAAGTGCTGTTGACCTTCTAATCTACATGAATGTGTACTAATCTGAAAAAAATTTCAAGAATTAGTTTGAAATAAACTCACTGCACATCACATTGAAGAAAACATAATATTTTTACCTTCTTTTCAGACAGAACCCTGTCATGGATAAGACTAACATCCTAACCCAGATTTTAAGTAGGTTTTTTTTTTTTTTTTTTTTTTTTTCCAACCAAGGCAAAAATCTGTTGTTGTGTCCCCTTACAAAACAACTCACTTTTGATAGCTCTACTTCATTTCCCCTTGGAAATTAACAGAGCATTTTAATTATATGGGATTAAACTTATTAGCTGGTAGATGTCACTGATTAATTAAACACATATTGATTAAAAATATAGACTCTTTATTGGTACATTAAAGTTTCATTTGCTTTGGTGTCTTAACTATAAATGTCATTCTCTAAGGAGATTTATATCGCAGTGATTTTAGGATGCATGTGAAGATGACCCTCAGGAGACCAAAAAAGTAGATCTTTTCTTGGAGAAAGTCCCCAAAAGGTTACCGTGGCCACTGAGAGGCACATCTTTTGTGGTACACAATCCCACACTCCCAGCAGAGGCCCGTGCTCAGGGGAGCCCCAACCTGCTCTACAAGGATGTCCTTCTCCCACTCCCCGGAGCCAGATGGCCTGGCATGCCCTGGTCTAACCTATGCTCCTGCTAGCAAACTCTAGGACGTGGGTTGCTGTAGCTACCGTGCTACTTAGTTAAGGCTTCAGCTCTTCCAGGGAGGAGCATTCTGCGGTCTGTCCTCAGGCACACCAGGCACAATCCAGTGCGTGCAGGAGCCCAACGGTTGTCCCACCACAAGGAGGCACCAAGGGGTTGAATGCCAGGGCTCTGCAGGACCCTGCCTATGGGTCCTGGTGGTGCGGAGGACCGAAGTGGGCAGGAAGCAACAAGGAGAATGACAAGCGAGCTGGAAACCTCATTCAGAAGTCCCTGGGGAGAGTGAGTCTGTAAGAGGGCCCAGGTGAGGTGGCGGTGTAACCTGGTCATGCACCTGAGGTTAGTTGGCATTCTCAAATCTCATGTCAACAGCCACGATGCCGGTACCTCGGCTTCCGGGAGGTGTACATTCTGAAGAGCTTCTGCTTATTACTGCAGAGCTTACTGGAGCAGGGGAAATAGAGCAGCACATTACTAAGCATTTCACCGCCAGGAGAGCGCTTAGCGGGCTCTTCCTCATTTTTTTTTTTCCCCCGAAAAACACAGACTTTTGGCTTTCTCGGATCTTTGCAAATAAATACATAGACTAAGCGGTGAGAACTCTGTAGTTTAGGTGTGCTGCTCACAATACATCCAGGGCACTCAGTTACTAGGTTGCAATGAGTAGGGTTGAAATAAAAGATTACAAGTGATGACAGCCTGGGTATTAGCACCTGTTTCCTAAGAAAGTAGAACACAAACATTTCAGAACGCAGGGAGCCCTGCAATAAGTATCCATGTAACACAGGGAAAATACTAGAGGAATAACACATTGGGGAAATCAGTGAATCAGAAAACATCCATTGGTTTGAAATTTAAGACGGGAATTCTGGTTTTGTGGGAAACACCTGTAGTTATAGTTGACATAAGTAATCATTTCTCAGCTAGCATATCTGGTAAAAAATGCAAGATTCCAGGTACCTAGTTTTTTTTTTTTTTTAAAGTGCATGTCTTGTTTGACATTCTATAGTGTGTTTTAAAAAGGGTAAATCCTTCGCCCGCTCTAGGTGTAAAGGATAGCAGAAGGGAAGAATACTTCGAAAAGATTGTTTGGAACCCGTGTAACATAGGACAACAAGGACCTTAGTTGAATACGCTGGAGAGGAGGCGAGGTTCAGTTTCACCGGGTTTAGTTGAACCACTCATGCCCTGCGGTCATGGCACCCAAGAAGGAAAAAGTAAACAACAGAAAGCAAAAGCACTGGGAGTGTAAGAGCATGGGATCTCTTCCCAGAATGTTCCAGAATTCCATCACAACAGCCACATCCTGGTTGGGACACCAGAAAGCAACTGACTGCTTTGGTTTGGACATTCCATACATCAGAAAGCAAGTCTGTAATGGAACGCAAGAATTATATTTGCACCTTCAGTTTTTTTACACATGCGTGTTGTGACAGTCTCATAGTTCAGGCAAATTTAGGCCACTGTCTGACTTAGAACCTGAGGAGGCTTTACAGATGCTCAGTAAGCTAGCTGTGAGTCACCCAGCATACCTAGAAGCAGGCAGGTGGCGGCCATATTGATGAGAAGGATAAGATAGGCAGAGGCAGAGAGGATTGTGGATAGCTCCCAAGCCTCCGAGGCCATGAGCTGTTCTGGGAGCGGTGAAAACTCAGGTAGGGAGGGCGAACGCCTTCTGCCTCAGTGTGGTGAATCGCTCACTGACCACCACTTGCTACCTGAACAGGGGGAAAAACGTAGGGCCCCCTAGGTGAGGGTATTGGACTAACGCTCCCGGGGGGCTTCACAAGTGAACTCCATTCTCTGAAAAGTGACAGTTGACACCTCACAGGGAGACGCTGTCCAACTGAAGAAATGAGTTAGAAAATCATTAAGGAGATGATGAATTAGAATAAAATGAATAAGCCCATTTGCCATCACATGGACGAGAGTTCAGCTGTGTCGGTGGGAAGACAGAAGAAGAGAAACGAATAAGAAAATGATGCTGAACGCGCTGCATTCTGGGTCTCAGTAGAAGGAGAACACAGTAGCCTCTGCTGAGACCAACAGTAACTAGTGCCCGACCCTGTACCACACAGCCAAGGAAGCGTTCTCTTCCCCATTGCTCAGTAGAACTCTATTGAAAAAGCTCTTGTTGGAACATGTACAGGCTCTGGTGGCTTGTATTTGTAAAGAACAATTTTCAGTCTGTTACAAACAATACGACACTGTTTCTTTGCTGCAGGCAGATTAGGTGAACTTTGTCTGAACATACCCTAACTTCAGTGTGGAGAGAAATAACTACTCTATGGAAGGAGATTGCCTGAGAGCGAGCAACACAAGCGAGGAGTGCATGAGTGAGGTTGACTCCCATCTGCTCTGCAGAAGGAGCGGATGGTAGGAAACAGAGTCCTGGCTCTCCCTCTGTGATGCGGCTGGTGCTGAGAGGGTGTTGGTGGCTGTGTTGAGTATTTTAGCTCATTCTCGACTCCTTTCAGTTTTTAACACAATAAAAAAAATCATGATAAAGGCTTTGGAAGATTCTTGGCTCTGACATAGCTGAAAGACCAACAGGTTGGCTTCTATGTGGTCCGAAGCTCATCTGTCCAGCAGATCTGAAATCACCATCCATGACGCAGTGGCCCCAGGGGCAGTAAGGAACTCTGTAGCCAGGAGTAGGAGCTCATTTGAAATGAGGTCAGACATTAATTAAGAATATTCCAGACCCACAGCTGCTGTCCTCCGAGGGAGAAGTCTCATTATAAATACATTTTCCTTTGTGCGTGTTTTGCTTGCGTAAGGACAAATCTGTAACTTGCTAAGATGGCACGGTTGCTACTGCTATTACAATAACCTCTCTGCATTCTCTGCACATCCCTGCGAGCTCCCCTATTCAGGAAGCACAAGGTGAAGGCAGCTTGAGAGCAGGAGTTTCAATGCGTACACTTCTGTGTTAGTTAAGAAACGAATGGAATGGAAGCCTTGCACTTATTTCCTTTAAGCTCCCTGCAGTGTTCCTTTCATCTTCTCTCTATACTTCTATTTCCTGTTTTTGTCTATGTTTGATCTCTCTTCCTATAAAAAAAGCTGATGTCAGGGATAGTGTACATCACTGGGTCTAGGAACGGAGCCCGTCCTTCACGTGGAGCCGTAACTTTCCATGGGGGATCTGAAGGATGGCTGGAGAATGGGAATTAGCTATCCAGGCTAAGTAGCAGGACAGGATTTGTCTTAAGGTGTGTGTGTGTGTGTGTGTGTGTGTGTGTGTTAAATGTGTATTAATTGCAGAGCAGCAAGAAATTTTGGGGCTGGATTCCCTAAGCCATAAACTCAGCTCATTGTTTTTGTCTATATTCAGGCCTGCAGTGAGTTATGCTTGACAACCTCAGTTTCTGGCATCCACCACGGATTTGAATGTTTCCGGGAGATGCAGATACCCTGAAATTCAGCCAATCAGAGGGGTGGTCTCTCTGTGTGTTGGGGCAGCTGGCCGGGAGGCTGGCTTTCGGGCCAGTGCGCCAAAGCTGAGAGAGATACTTTGATTCTGGCTTTGTTTCCTGACATGCTAACATTTGGAGAACTTTCTTATTCTCCACTCAGGATTGCTGCAAAGGTCACGTTTATCCCAGCACCTGTACAGGATTTAGGAACCTCCCCTTTGGACCACAACCGCTCCATTTGTGGAAATGAAGCCAGGACAGGTGGTCTGACTCTCAAATACTTTAGAATCTGTGCCAGTGGCGCCCTGCCTCTGGCCTTAGCACTAAGACAAGGCTGCCTTGCAATGAATTGTAAATAGACAGATCCTGAGATGAGGAACACTTTGAGAATATCGCCAAAGAAGCTCAAATATAGATTACGAGGGCTGTGATTTATTTTGTATAACCTTTTAAAAAGAGAAGTTGTCTTAATAGAAGGACAGTGAGGCCAGTTTGCCTTATCCAGCATCTAGGAAAAGCTGTTCTGAGACCAGCCAGAGATACCATGTCATCAGAGATGATCTCTAAAGTGGAGTCAAATCTCAGGCAGTTGAAATTTTCCAGATGTATTACTCAGGAATACGTGACGTCCTTAGACAAACTGTACCACTCCTGAGCAGAGAGGCTCTTGAACCCTGTCCCTGAGCGCCCAGGTTCTCTGTGAACCAGAGGACCTTGCGACATTGCTCCTGCCTCTCGGGGTACATGTGTGTGCTTAGGTCTTGCTGTGGGGCCCTTTCTAAGTGCTCCCATGGAAACAGGGAACTAGGAATCTTGTCACTTCAAGTGCACTTTCCATACTGATTTTGGGGCTTGGTTACTATTGTGTAATTACTGTCACTGTCAAAACAGGGCTAAGTTCATGGAAAAACACAGAGCCCTGCCTATCCGCCAAGTCTGGGCGGGGCAACACCTGCGTTTCCTCTTCACTAAGACAAGGGGCCATGGGAGGACTGCACCTGTGTCCTGTCTTCCCTTCTGGGCCCTTGCTATTCTTTGCTGGTTCCGCCTCTAGCACTCCTGATACCATCAGCAGGGACCAGGCTGGCCTTGCCCTCTGAGACCTTGCCCCTAAACCCGAAGTCTTCCTCGTGCTTCTTAAGCAAGTGAACGTTTCCTCTTTCCCTTTGTACTCCCTCCAGGTCTGCCTCTGCACTCTTTACCCGACTAAGCACTTCCTCCTACGTTGTGGAGGAGCGGCCAAGAGCTATTTGGAGGTAACTTTAAATTGCAGTGAACACCTGGAAGAGGGCTTTCTTCTTCCAGAAGTGATCCTTTACAACCAGGTCACTGGAAGCAACCTGTGCTCAAAGGTCTGGGGAGATCCACTCGTGAACATAATCTGTCTCTTGTCAGAGAGTAATAAAATAAAAAGCTTCTCAACCCTAACGTAGGACCCTAATGCAGGAGAGGCTGCCATCCAATCCTAACAAATCTCTTTTTTTGAAAAGCAGCTGTCTAGATTACTGCATTTTAAAGAAGTGGAGAAGAATTCTGGCCAGGAAAATGAAATTCTATTGCCCCCAGGGTAGTCTATGATCTGCAGACTGTGCAGAGCGGTGGGCGAGTTAGGGAAAGACGTTGTGGGTCCTAGGGACGGAGAAACCAGTGAAAGCCAGCGAACCTCACAGGCCACCACCGCAGAGAAGGTTACTTTCAGTCACCCTGTATTCGTGGACCGATTTCGCTCATGAGATATACTGAAGACATCTTTCAGGCATTGGATTTATGAACAAACACGTAGCAAAAGAGAAATCACAAACCTGCTTGCTGCTTCCCCTTGGTCTTTCCTTCAGATGCATGCAGACAGAAGAGAAAGGGTGACAGACTGGTGAATATGTTTGCAGCACTTTGTAATGGCCTAATTGGACACTGGGGACTTAAACCCCTCAAGGGACCCATTTTTTAGGGATGACCCAGGAAGGCAGTACTTTTGGTAATACGTGCACCCGCATGGCATAGATCTGACATGGCACAATGTTTATCCAACAGACCCAATACTGCCCAAATAGGGCTGCAACCCATGGACTCTCATTTGCTGAAATTCTACGTCAGTGGTTCTCAACCTATGGGTTGTGACCCCGGCGGAGGTCGAACGACCAAACCACTGGGGTCGCCTAAAGCCATCGGAAAATGTTATTTACTTGGAATTACAGTTTTGAGGTAGCCATGAAAATTATTTTTTTGGTTTGGGGTCACCACAACATGAAGAACTATATTGCAGGGTCACGGCATTAGAAAGGCTGAGAACCACTATCTACGTGGTCAAGCAAAACGGGTTCTGATCTGCTTGCCGTGACCAAAGGCTGTAGCAGGCCTCTCATGCAGTGTGGCTGCAGTCCTTGTGCCCTAGGCAGACACTGGGGTCTCCATACCTGAATTTGTTCACACGTGACTGTGGCTCTGTAATTCAGTCACGGTTGAAATAGATTTTTTTTTTTTTAAATTGCATAAAGCACGAATCTCCTTGGAATAAATCACACACCTAGAAAATCTATGAGAACTCCTCTTGCCCACTGTTGGGCGGCCATTTTAATAGCTTATTTTAGCGACTGCAGGTTTTGTCAACAAGGCATAGGGCCGCTACTCTGAGAAGGACCCAGAGATCTCCGGGCAAACATCTCGCTGTCATCTGAGCCTTGATTTTAAAATGACTAAAGGGAAAGCATTCGGTTGAACAGTCTCCAAAACAGGACACCTTAGGGCGCCCCCGGCATCGATGGAGTGCCCACTTCCTCACGGATCTGTGAAGTGTCCGAGTCACTATCCAAAAATCACACATTTGCTGGCATAGTCTTCACCCACTTGGAGAAGAAAAGTATTTCCTCTAGGAATGCTTTTGGATATTCAGATGAAACTTCGACATGGCGCTTGTTGCGCCTGAAAGGTGCATTTAGGGAGTAGACTGGACCCAAAAAGAGAGAGCGAGAAAATACTGTGCGCTGTCATCAGCAGGTTTTGGGGTGAGGCGGGCGGCAAGCTCCTCCCTTTTTACCTTCTCTAGCACATTCCTCTCTGGAATGAGCCTGTGGGGTCAAAATACCCAACGCATTTTGCAAACTATAGGGAACCAGAGCGTGGAGCTGCTGTTCCTTAATGATAGAAGTGCCTGAGAGGAGGACCACGGTGGTGATGATGTCATTGGTGATCCAGTCTTTCCCCCGATCGTCTATGTGACATGTTCCCTAAACCTATTCTTTGTCTTAGTTTTCTCCTTAGCGTTTGTTGCCGCTTGACATATAATTAATTTTAGCGTCTATTCCTACATACACTTCCTGAGTCCTGAGATTTTAACCTTGTTTTGCCACTCGGACCACAGCCTTCCGAGGGAATGGAAGAGTGTCCTGCATGCAGAGAGACGCCACGACCGCTTATTGAAGGGCTCGATTCTGAACGGTGACGAGACACGTGGGATATGAACCCCAAGAAGCTCGGTCTGTGTCTCACTATGTTATTCTCTGCCCAGTAAGCTGACTAATTACACGTGCAAAGGCATTCCTACAAGTCGATGAAAATATTCTTGTCCACATCTAGAAACCTGACTAGAGTATGTTTTCTTTCTAAAGCAAAGGTCCTGAACTTGGCTATAGGGAATCTTAAGAGTACAGGAAAAATGGTAGGTAAAGTTCTGATGTTTTGGTGTGTGGGTTATTATTCTGGTCTGAGAAATTATAATTTCCATTATGTTCATCTTGATTTAACAAAGAAAAATAACAGCAAGAAAAAGACAACACCATCATCAGCAGCAACAACACCAACAATAACAACAAAACAACTACTACTACTACTACTACTACTACTACTACTACTACTACCGAGAACCACAAGAACCATGCAGTGCCCCTGGAGGAAGGGAGAAGATGTCCCAATTCCTATGGAATTTTCCAGGGACTGTGCCACTGGGGACATTCACGAGCTCAGCAGTGGACAGGCTGAGTCTCAGGTTAATGAGGATGTGGGGCGGGGCCGGAAGGGGTGGGTGACAGGCAAGCTCCTCCCTTCTCACCTTCTCTAGCACATTCCTCTCTGGAATGAGCCTGTGGGGTCAAAATACCCTACGCATTTTGCAAACTATAGGGAACCAGAGCGTGGGGGACAGCATGAAGGCAGGTGTTCCAATCCGTCCTCCTCCACATCCACCCCACTAACAACAGGGAAAATAGCGGAGGAAAAAGGAATGACATGAGTGAAATCATGGCTGATGCATGAGGAGAGCTTGAGTCATTAGTCAATAGTTTTTTTTTTTTTTTTTTTTTTCTAGGCTTCAGAATGACTTTTAATCCAAAAACTGCAGTCAGTGGGAAGCCGGAGAATCACACTGGATAATGGATTACTGTCTTCTGTCACTTGAGAACCCTCACCCGCGTTTCTTACTCACCTTTCTCTTTTATATTTATCTCAAAAACTTCTTGAAGACGAGAAGTTATTATCTACATAATTCTCGCTGTTGAATTCACCATGTGAGGAATAGATGGCATAGTTCTATTCCATTTTTGGGATCATTTTTCCTGCAGTAAAACTTCAAAATGATCTACCATTCGGTAAAACAAGTCACTTCACTCCAAGATCTGCATGGCAGGAGGACACTGCCCCACACGTTTGCGCAACAGCATTCCGGCTCTGTCCTCATCCAGGTGCCTCCTCGCTCCAAGCCTAGGGCAAGGGTTGCCGAGAAGAGCCCTGCACTGGCGGTCTGAGCCTACAGGAGCTGAGTTCCTTTAGGAACCTCCTTGCCGGTGCGTTTCCTTCTCTATGTATGAATGAGACAACCCAAAGTCCGGCCCAAGACAGGGTGGTCACGTGTGGGAACTCACCTACTGCTGATCAGCCTGCTGTGTTCTGCTTGGGGCCACCTTGCGAACCTCGACTAGCGCAGCCCTGCTGGGGTCAGCGCTGTCTGCAGCTCGGCTCCCTTCCAGATCCCTAAGACCTGGGGGGAGGGTTCTCCGGGGTCGCAGAAGTGCCTGTGTCTTGAATCCTATGAAGCTCTAAGCTCAGGGCTTTGTCGGGAGAGAAAGCCGTGCTCCAATCCACGGAGCTAGAATGGCATTTTAATACTTTCTGCAAATAACTGGAAAAGCTGACGATTCGAGGCACGTGCAATGACTCACAAGAAGCCTTGCGCATGGCCTACTGGCTTCGAAGTTCCAGCGAGGGCTTCTTTTATTAGTGATAATAATGAGTTCACACGTGCTCTGCTAGCGGACTGGCTGTCTAAACGCCTAAGACCTAAGACTGAGGCTTACAAAACTATAGATGGCTGCCTGTAGTCCCTCAGATGCTCCCTTCCGTTTAGTACACGGTAGGGTGGCGCCTTCCCCTCCTCTTAAGTTTAGGGATGAGCAGAGGATTCGCTTTGGTGGTCTGTGAAGTGGGAGTAGACATCATAATATTTTAAAACAATTTAAGTGCTAATTTTGAATTTTAATCTGAGTGGTCCCATTGTTTCATTTGAATTCTAATGCCATTATCTAAGTTTTCATTTATGGCTCCTGGTAGGGGTTTGATCTTCAGGGGAGGGTGCTGCCCTCTAAGAGCCCCAGAACACCAGAGAGGTTTTCTGGACTCAAGTGAGTGAAGACGCTTTATGCTCAAGGACCCGCCTCCTGAGGTCAAGTGAGTGGAAGATAATCCTTGTTTTTAAAGAACTGCACTGCTTATGTTTAGGATTGTGGTGAGTTTTAGGAGATGAGATAGTAAAAAATTAGCGAGAAATTTCTACAGAAGTTCTGAGATGGTAAGAGATGACCCTGAGCCCGCTTACTCTTGTGCTTGAGTTGCTGGTTGCAAATCTCTCTAAGACCACCAGGAAACAAGACAAGCCAAAGCCAGCACTTCTTGTATGTGAATACGGTTTCCTGAGAAACCCTAGCAGACACATCCACAGGCGCAGCTGTCACATAGATACCTACTTGGTGGGGCTGCAGGTGTGCAGGGCCTTCAGGTGTGGCTTCCAGGTGGCGATGGACACAGACTTCTCATCTGCGGCATAGCTGCGCCAAACGCACTGCATGGGCACAGAAGAGGACACCAGGAAGAGAAAGAGAGCAGGAAGCCGCGTGAGATGGGAAGGAAGGTGACTAAGGGACGACACGTGAAGACTCCCTACTCCTACTGAGCCTGGAGGAACCCGCAAACGGAAAAGACCACCCTGGCCTTTCCAGCTGGCTGTCACCATCCTGCCATATCAGAATTGTTTTTCAGAGCAATGAACGTCAAAAGGCAAAAATACAAGAAATATGACAGTATGAAATTTTTCAATTGATTAAGGAAAGCCAATATCTTTTTTTTTGTCTTTTTGAGACAGGGTCTTGCTATGCAGTTGAGGCTGGCCTTGAGCTCACTTTTGCAGCCCAGGCTGGTCTCGAACTCGCACCAATCCTCCTGCCTCAGCCTCCCGAGTGCTGGGATTACAGGTGTGAGCCACCACGCCCGGCTTGGAAAGCCAATATCTTACCTGAAACAAAATTAGCTGATAATTAATGAGTTCAAGACATATCAGTGTCCAAAATACTAATTAGGTAAATTACTTGGGCAGGAACATTCATGCCAAGGATTGGCTTTTGATCAGTATTGGGTAAAACAGAGGCAAAGAGGCACCACAGGTCCACTCTGCAGCCGGTGAACTAATAAACTAATGACCTCAGTGTATTAGTAATATGGTGAAACATCTGCCATTGAACCAGGGAATATTTCCAACTGTAAAAATGAAGGCAGTGATAGGATGAAATGTACTCTTAAGGAGCACAATTGGGAAACTCCCAAGGATTGCAAGGCTCCTGAGACTATGTATTATATAATGTAGCAACTTCTCATAAGGAATATAGTTCTTGTGGACTGCAAATACGGGCTCCTGAAAATAACAGTAAAAAGAGCACAAGCTCCGCCTCATAGAATTGTATCTGATGCATGTGATAAGAAGAAGTGTTTTCACCTGATCCGTAATAATGGGAGTACGGATGAAGACTCATTTTGCAGATGACACAACTAAGTGTTCAGGCGAATAAGGAGGTTCATACACAGGTGGTGAGACAGTGTCTCCAATCACTTGGCTTTTGGTCCCGGCCCTCCAGAGGGAATTGTGAGGACTGCTCGGTAATGAGGTTGGAAGGGCTTTCACCTGAACAGTCCGTTTGTGGGGGTGCCTGAACCTGCTTTCCCACATAGACTCTGATGCGTTTATTCCCTTGCACTGAGCCTGCAGGTGTCTCTAATGACCCAATGTTGGCTACAGTTTCTCAGAAGAAAAAATATGATTTGTTACTCAGAAAATTCCATTGTGTGTGGCAAATTTATTGAAATGGATCCTACCCTGCTATGGAGCCATCATTCATGATTTTAAAGCTTTCGATGAAAAAAATTGATCGAATTTATTCCCTTGCCTTAGACCATTACTGAGCAAATACGAGATGGATGAAAGAGGTAAAAGGCAGGACGGGTGGCTTGGAAAACTGTCTGGCATTATCTAGTAAAGGTGAACACGATGTCCTATGATATGGCTATTGGTTCTGTATTCTGCTTATACATGCTTACCCCAAGGCACGCACTGCGTGTTGTTTTTTAATCAGTAGATGCCGGTATCCTGGACCAGCGAGGTTTGTCTTGGGAAGTTGGTGCTGCACGTGGATCTAACATATCTTCCTCTTCTTTAATCCCATTGCGTGGCCCTTTCATCCCCTTTCACGCTTCTCCCCTTCCCTGTCTTTCCTTTTCTCTTTTATTTTCTTTATTTATTAATTTACATACTTTTTATGTTTCTCGTAGGAGAGAAAGCACGCAGTGTTTAACTTCCTGAGTCTGGCTAAATTCATTTAATGTGATGGTTGCTAGCTCCATGGTCTTGCCTGTGAATGATACAACTTCATTCTTTATGGCTGAGCAATCTGTGTATATAGCCCCGTCTCTATAGAAAGTTTTCCTTATGCATTCGTCGGCTGATGGTCCTTTGGCTGTGTCTGTGGCCTAGAATTATGTTCCTATAAACATGAACACACATGTACGCACTGTAACCATTTCAGGACTTTGCCCAGCAGCGGGTCACATGATATTTCTATTTCTATTTTTTTTTTTTTTGCAGCAATTCTGTATTGGCTTCCATAGCGGTTACACTTGCAGTTGTACTGATTTGCTTTCCACAGACGGTGTACGAGAGTTCCTTTCATCCCCTTTCCCTGCCAGGGCTCACTGGTGCTTGCATTCTTGGTGTATCCTTGCCCCAGGAGACAAAATCTCCACGTAGTGCTGATTTGCATATCTCTGATGACTAGTCCTTCTTCTGGGAAGTGTCTAGTTGGTCTGTGTGCCTGTACTTCTGCTGAGTTCTTTGCTTCAGGGTGTTAATATTGTTCCTGAGTTCTTCAGATGTCAATCCTCTATCAGAAGTACAGCTGGCGTTGACTCTCTCCTGCTCAGTATTTTGTGCTTTCGTTGTCTCGCTGTTGTGCAGAGACTTTTAATAGGCGGCAGCCCCATTTGCTGATTCTCGCTGTTATTTTCTATGCTGTTGGCACCCTAAGTGGGGGGATTTTGTCTGGGCCTACGAGTTGAAGAGTTTATCCTCTGATGTCTTTAAGTGTTTTCATTGTTTTGGTTTTGTTTGTAGGGCTCTGACCCATTTGTTCTGCTTTTCATGCAAGGTGAGGCCTAGGGATCTAAGTCCTGTTTATTAAAGAGGTTGTCTTGTTTTCAGTACATGTTTCTGGTACATTTGTCAAATATCCCATGGCTGCCAGTGTGTGGGCTTGTGTTTGCATATTTTTACTGAATGGGCCTTCACCTCTGTTTTTGTATCAGGAACATATCGGTTTCTTTTTTAAAAAATTAATTAATTAATTTATTATTTTTATTCTTGTTTCAGAACCTTTGTTTATTCACTCATTTTTATGGTCGGCTCAGCCCGCCCTGAAGGCAGGGCTGGCGCAGCATGTGGTGCCGGGGATCGAACCGCGGTCCCTGAAGCCACCCAAGCTTCCCCAAGCAGGCGCTTTAGACCACTGAGCCATCCTGCCGGTCCCCATATTGGTTTCTAATGATCTAAAGCAAGATAGGTCCAGACATCTACTAACGGTAGCATAAATATGAAACCCGTGGCATGGCGAGACAACGGAATAATGCCGTGATGGCAGCAGCTCCCTATGACTGCGCAGAGCAATATGGACGAACTTCCTACAGATGACGCGTGAAAGACGCTAGCCAAGGCCACAGGCACTCCACGCTTTTTATCTGAGCCCTGGCTGTGCACTGATACTAAGCTTGTTTAGGAAATAGCCTGGTGCCTCGGTTCACGGACTTGATTCTCTTCACAGTTCTGGTCACAAACTGAGTTGGGTGGGAAGCAAATCAAATTCAACGGCTCAGCTCAATGTTGGCGTTAGGGGGAAATTCAGTTCGGTTCTCGTCCAGTGTGGTTTGTGGCCAAAGTCATGGAGAGAATGGAGTTCTGGAACTGAGGCGTCGCCTGCACGATCTCCTCCGAAATGAACTTCATACCCCAGAGAGGCATTCAGTAAGCGCCGTGAAAAACTAGTCAAGGACATGGTAGAACCTGAGGGATTTTTCTGTTTCCAAAAAATATTTTCAGATAGATAGGAATTTTCATTTGCAGCCTCGCTCCTATGGCCCACATTGATTTAACTGTTAAATCTGTGGAAATCTGTGCTAAGCATCTTAACATTTTATATATAATAATTATCAGCATAATATCTTGTGTTAGGTTTTGTGACTGTACATGACCAACTTTTATTTTATTTATTTATTTATTTATTTGTCTTTCTGAGGCAGGGTCTTGCTGTGCAGTTCAGGCTGGCCTTGAGCTCACTTTTATAGCTCAGGCTGGTCTCGAACTTGCACTGATTCTCCTGCCTCAGCCTCCCAAGTGCTAGGATTACAGGTGTGTGCCACCACGCCCACCTTTGGCCAACTTTTAGCAACCTAGAATAATCAATGAAAACAGGTGAGTTAGTACTGTGGTGATGAGGCCCAGAGGACCCCTGACTCCTAGCCCACTGAGGACACAGGTGCTACCTTTATTGAAGAGTTTCCACTTGATGAATAGGTTGGCATTTGTGTAGCAGGTCCACACATTAGTTAATTGTGGTTGAAAAAAAATCCAAAACAACAATATAGCAGCAACAACAACAGGACCAAGGTATTACCTGTTAATGTTATAAAGAACGGGAGCCCCTTTGAGAAAACCAATGATTTTCTTTACCATAAGACTTGGGTTCTTTGAT
Source organism: Myocastor coypus (assembly GCA_004027025.1). NCBI lineage: Eukaryota > Metazoa > Chordata > Mammalia > Rodentia > Myocastoridae > Myocastor > Myocastor coypus. The sequence continues at coordinate 77,844 of PVJA010004285.1, forward strand.
CTTTTTCTATAAAAGTAATTCTAACAGCTGAGCCCTTGTTCCCCTCATTATTCTTCTAAAAATGTCTCTTGTCAGTGAGAGGTGAAGAAGGTGTGGTGTCTGTCGTGAGGCTGTTACTATTAACAGTCAGAATGGAAATGGAAAGTGTAGCACTACTACTTGACGTCCTAATAACTTCGTCTGCCTCTGGCTCCCAGCCAGTTGCTGTCAACAGCTGAAATCCAAACCCACCTCCAGATGAGCCAGTGCCTGATGTTTCCCATACTTGCGGCCCAAATCGCAGAGTGGTTGGCAAGAGAAAAGTAACGCCCAGAGAGGTTTCCGATGGTTAATTCACCTGGCGTGCTGTCCTACGTCAAAGGAGACCAAGCTACCAAGGAGACTGGAAGCCAGATTTGCTACTTGTAAAGCCATGTGGATGCTCTGAGGGCTGAATAAAACGTGCACCTGGTTCGATAACTTCATGTCAAGGTAATTCAGTTTTAGGGGAGCATGTGGTCTGCATGGCCATTCAGTTTTTGGGGAGCATGTGGTCTGCATTGACTGGAGTAGTTAATCTCGGAAGCCTGAGCTGACTAAGCCAAGCTATATGAACATGCAACTTATTTTTCTCAAGGAACAGTTTAGAATATTCATCCTGCAAACTAGAGGGTGTGAGACAGCAACGCTTTCACCCTTCACGTTAATTTCTGCTTGGCTGTGGCGGCCTCTTCAATTCTTTTCTGTTGAAGAATCCTTACTTTTAAGAATTATGCTCATAATGATACTTCTTGATTTTTCAGGGTCAGGCATTATCCATTAACTTCTAACCATGAAACAAAGCAGTGCGGCCTGCTGAATATGCACCTTTCTTCCCATTTCATACTTTCAATGTTTTTACATCACGGTTTTAGTTAATGTTAGCATCACTAGAAATCTGTAACTATTGTTCCCAGCTTAGTAGTATAGTGTGTTGTTGACTCACTTTCCTGAATCATGTTCTTCTTTGTCTAGGAGTTAGTATTGCCCTGTTTTAATTTCTTGGTTTGCCTGAAAACCTGTTGTTAACACACTCTTGGTCTCATCTACAGATCCCTAAACTGCCTCTTGTCAAGCTACCACGACATTGTCAGCTTCACTTTGGGAGCTCTTGGGGAGGCTTTTCCCTGCGCTTGCAGCCATCGGCCTCCAGCTGGCTGTGCCTGTGCTCCTGGGACTTCCTGTGCTTTTATCTTGGGATAGCCTTGCCCTTTCCTGCAAGGGAAGCCTCATTTCCTGAATGCCACGCCCTGTTGCTCTGTTGGTTTATCTCCTTGTTTTGGAAGAGCAATCCTACCTAGATAGTTTTCTGGAGTCAAGAAAAATACTAATTTTTTGAGATAATCCATAGAGGTCTTTGTACCATTCTTACTGCCCATGAATAGTTTGGCTACATGCAGCATTCTAGGTTGAAAGTAGCTTTCTTGCACAATTTTGAGTGCGTTGTTCCAATGTCTTCTAGTTTGCTAAAGAGATGTCCAGTGCCATCCTGATTCATGATCCTTGAGCTGGCTACATGCACACAGACGACCTTAGGATCTATCTTTGTAATCTCATTGTGATAATCCTGGAATGAAACTGTTGGTGTACAGTGGCGGGCACTTGGTGGGTTCTCCTCCTCTGACCAGTCCTCCCCTCCACTTCCAGGGAATCATGATGTGATATTCTCTCGTGAAATCCTCCCCTTAGTTTTCTAGTAGTCTAAGGTGGACCTTGGAACTTTTATTTAGAAATGTCTTTTAATTTTCTTTTTTTTTTGTCTTATTCTTCATCTCTTTTTATTCAGTTCTCTGGGACATTTTCACAACTTTATCTTTCCTTTGTTTCTACCACCATGTTTTTTACATCTCACATTTTTTTCTGTTCTTATTTATGACAGACACCAAGAAGAAGTTATCATCCCTGTGTTAGTGGTCGGAGGCTATAGACCGGAAACTTTACTTTAGGGTAACAGGAAGAAGAAGATTAAGAAGAAGTCACAATTTCAAATATCTATTTTTCTTTTGGGTTAGTTAGCTTCCTTCAGGAAACACCTTTGAAGCTTTTCTCTGAAGGGAATCAACACTACCTGCTAGTCTTGATCTTACAGATACTCACATAATTCCCTTTTCTATTTCTAGAAATACACCTTGGACCCACCCTAAATCAGACTAGCGGCTCCTTGTGCCATCATGTGACACGGGACTTCTGAAGAAACTTTAAGAATGAATCTCAGGGCTCCATACTGCACACAGGAGAATGCAACGCTGGTTTTGAAGGTAGTAGCAGATTTGGATGTCAACAGCAGGGATTTTACTCCAGGCACCAGCTAGGCTTGCCTTGAGGACCAAGTGGCATAATGCACTCTGCAAACTCCAAAGTCTTGACAAATCTTAGGCATTATTAATAAAAGTTGTGACATTCGGGCAGTTATTCAGACTGTTAACGAGAGCTGACTTCTTTCCTCGGGATGTTCCACTGGAAAAGTTAATTTAAATGAATCATGCAAAGGTATTGACAGGGCTAAATGTGCTGCAGACTGCGAGGCTTTCAAACTTCTCAAAAACCCCCGGAAATGCTGGTTAATGTAGTTATCTCACCAATGAAGAGCAGAGCAATTTTGGCACCTCACCTACCTTTGTAGGAAGATAGTGAATTTGGCTTCAACAGAGAAAGACACTTCTGGTTTTGAAGGCTTTTACACTCAGCAAACTAAATCAAGTGCACCCTTAAAAATAAAATTCTTCCTTTCTTTCTTTCTTTCTTTCTTTCTTTCTTTCTTTCTTTCTTTCTTTCTTTCTTTCTTTCTTTCTTTCTTTCTTTCTTTCTTTCCAGGGCTGGGGTTAGAACACATGACCTTGCACTTGCCAGGCAGGCACTTATGCCATGGAGCTATCTCCCTGACCATAACTTAAAAATAAATTTCTAGAATCTATAATGAAGGCTCAAAGCCCTGAATGTCACCCAAAGACTGTGTTGAAAATAAATGGTGAACAATATAATTGTCACATTATTTTTCTTATGCATAGTAAAGTTGGTAGTATTGAGTAAGGAAGCAACCACTTTATAAATTAGTAAATTCTGTTTTGATCCATAAAACTATGATCAGACTTTGCAGGCAATCTTCAACATATCAGTCCTTACATTTTACATTTTTTTTTCTCCTAGGGACAACATAAAATTTAGCCTATTAAGGAAAATTCATGATTGGGTTTATTGTCATTATATTTTTACAAGTTCAGTTGGTGGGGCTGACACATATTATATATGCAAGTTCCAAAAAATGAAATTTCAAGCCTCTAGGCAAAACTGTTCCATCAGCGCCTTTTCTCTTTTATGGGCTACTGGTCAGAAGGCCTTGCCGTATTTAGATTGTATGTACAGAGCTGCCTCTGCTACAGTGACTGAATGTGGAAATAGCAATTTACTTTTAAGTTCTGTTGGAAATTGCTTTTGCATAATTTAGTAGTTAATCATGATAAATAACTGAAAAAAATTCTGCTCTCTTTGTCTACACCGGTCTTGTGCAGTGCGGTAGCCAAAAGTCAGCTATAACCAGTGGGCATTTGAGAAGTATCTTGTGCCACAAGTTTTAGATTTTAATGAATTTAAAATCAGCAGATGACTGATGATCACCATATTGCCTATCTCAGCTCGGGGGCAGCACCACTGACACATGCATCAGAAACTCCCAAAGGGCTCACGTTCTAACACAGCCGCTGGTGTTCTAGACGTTTTAGGTCAATAAGATGTATTATTGGCTTCCTATGTAGCCATATGGCCCTTGGTGTCCAGATGAACCAAGGAACTCAGCAAGATGCCACTGGTCTGCACGGGTTGAAAAAATATTATTGTACAGTGAAAGGGTGTTGTGTGTGTGTGTGTGTGTGTGTGTGTGTGTGTGTGTGTTATAGAGTGCATGACTCCTTTTATTGTTGTGGGCACTATTATTTGGCACCAGTTTCTAGAAGGATTTTTTTTTTTTTTTTTTTTTGGCTGGCTCAGGCTGCCTTAAGTGTGGGTTGTGCAAGGCATGTCGAGCTTGGGACTGAACCCCAATCCCCTGCGCCTGATGGTGTTTGCCCAAGCAGGTGCTTACTCAGCTGAGCTGAGCTGCAGGCCCCTGGCATGGGTTTCTAAATTCCTACCACCTAGGGATCCTTTCCTTTAAGGAAATGAAGTTTACTCTCTGCTTTAAAACTAGGAAATTTTAAAAATAGAGACTTAGTTATGTGCATTAAAAGTCATACTCAGTGCTCCACTTCTAGCCAATACCTAGTGGCATGATAACTTGATTAGAACATCTGTGTCCCAAATTAATCCTTTGGTACAGATAGAGCTTTAGGACACACTGCAGCTTTACTCCCTGGTCTCTCCCCCAGCTCTGTACCTTTTGGAGGGGCTGCAGGCCATGGCTGCAGGTAAAGGCTGCCAGTAAGATTTAGTGGGGATTGCTTTTTATTAACTCAGGTAATCAAACCCACAACCTCCACCAAAGCAATGTGTCAGTTCCTGCCACCTGAAGACCCTGCATCTCTTAGGGTTTTGGTTTGCTGTCCGAAATGGCTCCAGTTTAAGGGTTCTGGTGCCTCGCCTGTCTGGCAGGAGGAGAAACACTGAGCTGTAGAATAACCTTGCCCACAGTTAAGTACCAAGTCCATATGATGGGTCTAGAAACTAATAGAATTGGTGATCCTTTACCTGCTTTTACCCCCAAAAGATACAGAGAGTGAAAGGAGAAGCATTTCTTTTGGAGCTAAAGCAAATCGTGAGTTCAGGAGACAAGGTGTTAAGTCCTGTCTGGCTCCAAAGAACACGCTTATTGCTGCATGCTTTGCAGCCCTGGTGTCTCTCATAATAATGCCACCAACTCTTAAAATAATTCTATCTTAAGTTATTCCTCTACATGGAATTAAAAAGTAATTCCACAGGTGTTAAGTCTTGGTATTCTAAACAGATGGGTTATCTTTCAGAACTGTGGTGTGAACTGACTGGGGAAATAATACTTGTAACGCAGGGAGCGATGCTGTGTCTTGCTTGACCACTAAATGATCAGTTATGGCTCACCTTATAGTTCGTGTGACAGACTAGTCATTCCCAGAGTGGCCCAGCAGGGTTGACCTCCACACATACTTCCTGCCTGATTAGCTGAATGATGGGTGGACCTTTGGGTGAAAAGCTATATTTTTCCACTTGGGAAAATAAGAGCAGCTGCCCAGATTCAAGATTGTACAGTTCTGACTTCATTTTTTTTTTTTTTTTTAAGAAAAGCAATAAAGTACAGAAATTGGAAAGCAACTCAGCAAGAGCTCCTGGAGACAGATGTTGCCGTCTACCCAGGGCGCTGACATTTACCTGAATGAGGTTGGCAGCTGGGTTTCTTCTCTTCTCGAAGTGTTTCTGACGGTGCTGCTCCTGCACTTTTAATGCAAAACCTGAGCCAAGAATGCCCTGGAACAAAACATAAAAATAGTACTTCTTAAAAGATTCAAAAGCCCTGTCAAAAATACATGTATTTTAAGAACGTTTACAATGAGCCTGAGACAAGACAAATAGTACGTAACCTGTCCATAATAAAAATACTACTTGCTGAGGCACTCTATTAAATTGTCAGTTAATATCAAGTTGTTGGGCAGTATGGCCAAGAGACATAACAGCTTCTGTTCTTTAGCAAGTCAGTTAAGTATCACTATTTACTGTCTTTTTTTTTTTTTTTTTTGTCTTTTTGAGACAGGGTCTCGCTATGCAGTTGAGGCTGGCCTTGAGCTCACTTTTGTAGCCCAGGCTGGTCTCGAACTCACACCAATCCTCCTGCCTCAGCCTCCCGAGTGCTGGGATTACAGGCGTGAACCACCACGCCTGGCCTATTTACTGTCTTTGATGGTACCTGAAGAGGTGCCATACTTAAAAAAAAATGACACTTAAACCGTGAAGACGCTTTCTTTGTAATATTTCTTTCTGCTTAAGTTTGAGTTGCTCATCTTCTCCAGTGATATAATTGAGAAAAGATGCATTCTTGTCTCACACAGCTAGAGTCTGAGTCGGCAGAGCTCGTCTTGCTGCTGTCCTCTTGGCGCCACTGGTGGCACTTTGGCAACACTGATAGTGCGTGGCTTCCACCCACTCAGTGGGGAGGGCATGTTTCACATCGGTCCCAGTTGCAGACTCCAGCACCAGAGCAAAATAGTGGGGAAAAGAGGGACAGTCACCCAGGTGAGACAAACAGGCGGTTGGCTCTGAGGACAGGAGGTTTTTCATCTTGCCCTCTCATATAATAAAGACGGAGCATGCATCATTACGCAGCCCCTGGCTGTTGTCCTCTGGCTCTTGGCATTCCTTACCTTTGTGGGTTTGGCTTACCTACTTAGATTTGGAGCTTAGTAGGCTTCATTCCTCTGCCCCACACCCCCACGCTCGTCGGAGTTTCTGGCTGGTTGTCTGTCCTTCTGCTTATCACGTGGGTCTGCCAAAAATCTGCTACTCTGATGTTTCTTTCTCTGCTCAGTGTGCTTTGGCCTCACATTCGTGCACTCAAGATGCGTTCGTCTCAGCGTAGGATTGACTTTCAGGGCTTGCTCCATCCAGACTCTGGGCTTTGTGTGCGCTCTCGACTTTGTTAGTATGGGCCATGGGGCTCCTCTGCTTTCCAGTTTGTGGATTTTGCTTGCTAGCTATGAATTATTAGCTTTTTATTAAACTTCAGGGAGCCTAACCCTTAGGTTAGAGGTGGGTAGCTTCGAAGCACGAAGTCAGTATTTTCCATAGGTAAGAAACGTTTTCTTTTTCTTAAAGTAGTTAAAAGATGCTAGAGGCTGCCTGGATAGGTGGTGGGGTTTTCATCTCTGAGAGGTGCTCAATCTCAACTCGGGACAGCATGGCTGACATATGTTGTGGCTCTGGATAGCCTCTAACTTTCTTATCTTGAGATTCCACAATTCTGAGCACATCCATGATACTGACCAGACAATAACTAATACGATCATGTGTTGAATACACAAATACTCTTTGCTATTAATGACAAATAATTTGCTCCATTATTAATTAGGACAAATGATTCAACCTTGAAATTGCAATGACCTCATAGGCTCTGTTTTCCATCTTTTTTTCCATTGTGCGTCTCAGGCTGGCGGGGACCTCCATCTCATATAAGTTATGATTACACAAACTAAGCTTTATGAAAACCTGGTTTGCATGACCTGGTTTGTACATTTAAACAATATTTGCCTTTTGAAGTTCGGAGGTTATGAAAACAGCTCCCCATGTCCAAATTTGGTTCAACTCAAGTCATTTGCAACTCGTATGTTTTTTTTTTTTTTATTGTATCACAGTAATTTGGGAAAGACTAATTTATTTTCCTTTCAAAATCATTTTCTGTGAAGTATAAACAAATAAGAGAATATAAAACATCAGAATTTATAGCACTTATAATGTATTTGTACATAGCTTGCTCTTCTGGAGAACAATTCAGGTTTGTAGAAACTGAATTAACAGCAATCATAGCTGTCATTTGAAAGTATTCATCATGTGGATTTGAGGGCCACAGCTAAACCTCCCTTGGGAAACGAAATTTAGCATTTACTCACAAACCTGAAGGCGCTGAGAGTCGCATCGGCCTTACCAAGAAGCGCGTAGTAGTAGATGCCAACTGTTTGTTCCCTATCTCTTGTGCCAGACTGTACATTACAGCCGTTATTAAACCAGGCCTGCTCAGTGTCTCAGAATGGCGCTTTTCCAATTTTCTTCCACTTCTCTCTCCGTATACAACTCAGTGCACCTAAATAGAAGTCTTTTAAGTCTGCTGTGGTACACTCACGCTCACGCACACACGCACATGCACGTATGCACGCACACACACGCATGCACGCACGCATGCGTACACACCATTTAATCTTCCGACATACATGCCAGTCCTTCCAAGTGGAAGTCAGGAGATGAAAATACTTGAAAATGACTTTTGTTTTCATTCATTTTGTAGGAAAACAAGACTTAAATATTTAGGTTTTAATTTTAGTAGCAGACTGAGGAGAGATATATAAACACCAAATTAAAAAAAAAAACGTTTGGACACATTTTAAATATTTATCTTTGCTTATTTCACAGATTAAATAAGCCTATTTTATATCTCATGCATGGCAGACAAGGCATGCTAAATGATTTTAAACAGTTGTTAATATTGCTGATGATTACAGGTATTGGCTATAAATAGTTATGGAAAGGTTAACGTCAAATCAAACAGGTCTGGCCCTCCCATTGACCTTACTGGATGGAGCCCTCAAGGAATTCAACTTCCCTGAAACTCAATTTCTTCTTCCTTAGTGAAAGGGTACCTGTTGTGGGGGACTCTATCAGGCGGGGAGAATCCTCGGGAGAGGAGCACGCGGTGCTCAACAGGAAGATGTGGGAGAGTCAGGGTTGCCTCTGGGGCCCCAAGGGGAGTGACTGCCCTGGAGGTCGGAAGCTGCCTCTGTGGTGGGCAAGAGTGCTTTCACCTTGACGGTAAGAGGGCCACATTTCCTCTGTAGGATAGCTCGGTGGGAGCAGCGCAAACCCCCTTTTGACTTCTCCAGCAGGGTGTTCCCCTCAGATGCAGGGAGACAGTGCTGTGGGCTGGCGGATACACAGGGTCCAGTGCTGCTCAGCGCTAACCATACGAAGAGCCACAGTGGAGCCGACTTTTGTGAACGATCTAGGATGTTGTTGTGAGAAGCTGCTGTGTGCAGGCCCACGTTTCAGATTTCCAACATCTGTCCATCCAGTTTCTACTCAGAAATGGAATCACTTTGTGGGAAACACTTCCAACGGTGACTCCTAACCTCAGACCTTAGGCTAACCTGTTGACCCCGGTCAACCCCCTGTGATGGTCTGGAGTTTCACGGTGGGCTCCACATATTTTGCAGTGCTGGTTGTAGACAGATTGCAAAGGCAGGAGATCTAGGCACTAATTGGCCCCGGCAGCTCTTCTCATGCTTTGAGTGGTTGCGTTTCCTTGGTTCTTACAGATTTTCTTTCTTCTCTCTTGTAAGGTTGTTCACCATTTATTCCTATTTCAGTATTTGTTCTACTAGCCTCCCCTACATTGGTTGTTTTATAATCTACAAAAAATTGAGAAATTACATGGTAAGCATATCAGTTTTTTTTTTTTTTTTCTGATAATGAAGACTCCATTATGAATTAAGTGCCAAGGAGCTCTCAGATGGGACTAGCATTGCCTGATTTATTTGTTTGTTTATTTATTTATTTATTTATTTATTTGGCGGGACTGGGGTTCGAACTCATGACCTTGCACTTGCCAGGCAGGCACTTGTGCCATGGAGGTATCTCCTCAGCCCCAGTATTGCCTGATTTAATGTTTCAGTGATGTCTATATCCTCAGGACAAATAGAAACCCCCAAAACAGTAGGCATCTGAACCATTATTTTAGGAGAAAAAAAACCCCAAGACTACTTTGGATTGTTTCTGTTTCTGAACATGTTTTCCTTCAAGAAATCTGATAACTGAGTGGATTTCTGCTCTGTTTGCTCTGTTCTGGATTGTCTGTTGAGATTGCCACATGAGTTGATTTTAGGTGAATCGCTCTCCTCCTCCTCCTCCTCCTCCTCCT